>JARHVA010002271.1:2560000-2691864 GCA_037957365.1 Torreya grandis
AATCCAAATAATATATAGATGTTTCTAGTCTATGAATTTTCATCTTCTTCTCTTGGCACCAAAATTGGAGTCTATTCATATTCTAACCAATTAAAAGTCATAGAAATAGGATAAAATAGACTTATATATGATAAAATGAGTACATAATACACAAATATTAGACAAATATCTTGCATATATTTACAATCTAAATTATTCTCCTAATACTTTCCTAGACATAAAATGTTATCTCATCCTGAGACAACATTATAGGATATTCTAAAATTGCACAAGAAAGCATGGGATAGAGAAATGGTTAGATCAATAAGAATCACAATAATTGCTCGAGGTGTCATTTCTAGATTTCACATATTACATATTAATTATCCACCCTTTTGGGTTTTCAACTAAGTAGCATATGAACCTACCAGCCTTTATAGGTTTTCAATAGGTTGACATAACTAGGTGGCCACCCTTTATGGGTTTTCAGCCAACCTATCCCTATTTATTTTATTAAATCATCCCCATTATAAAATGGTTATACAAAATTGTTTAAAATTTGTACATTGTGCAGTACTTTAAGTTAATGGAGGTGGCATAGTCACAGATGATAATTGACCCAAAGAGTCCTTAAACATGGATTGTGTATCCTTACCTCGAGTGATGATCTAATATAGATTTGAAGGTGGCTTATACACATGTGTGTTGACAATCTTCATAACTTCATGAGAAAAAGGAGTCAAATCAGTCTTGTAGGCATGCTAGTCTAGGATGACTTCATAGATCATTTGTAATATAGGGTTCACAATGGAGCATGGTAACCAATGATCTACATGAGATCTATTTCATCAATTATAATCATGGTAACTTTGGTTTTGGTGACCCTTGTCAGAATCTTTGCACTTAGCTTCTCTATCTTGTCTACATGATGTTAATCTTGGAGGTTGGTAAAGGAATTACACAATAACTGACTACTAATTAAGGAGGTTATCATGCACATTGTCCCTAGTGTTGAGTGACTCTTATAGTGTTCCATCCTTCTTCTCCCAAATGGTATTGTGATTGGCCATGATTATTTTTGTGGTTTTGGCCATTATAAATTCTATATTAGAACTAGTTAGGGAATTATCTAGTTATAGATTTTAGTCCAACTAGTTATGTATGTCCTATTATGATTGAAGTGTATTAGTTTTTATCATGATTTGATACTCCTCCATTAAAGTGATGAGAGTTACAATCTTAATTTTAACATCTTGCCCTAATGTGCCAACTGAGTGGAATTTCTATGTTGTGCACCAATTGTTGGTTAACTTAGACACCATAATCTTGAGTCTATAATGGTCATACATGACTTGTACCTTGATTACTCGAGTGTCCAAATAAATATAGTCATCTTGGATAAGCTTGAAAGCTTCATGGAGGTGAGCTTTCAACTAAACATTTTCAGCCTTAGATTAATATATTTCCTATTTTTGAGAGGTGGCCTTCTATGCAATGGAATCCTAAAATGTTATTGTTTCTTCTATTTATTTATTTAGTGGTAGTCACATTCAATGATGCTTCCTGATAGAGAGGTAATGTTGTCAATGTTCCTAAATTTTTTTAAGGGTCAAGTCATGGCATGTTTACAAGTGTAAGAGAGAAGGTGGTGCATCAATAATTGATTTCAGGATGCCCCATAGCTAGACTCCTCCTAAAGGCAATTTTAGAAGTTATAGACCTATTGGAGCCATAATTGGTTCTTCTTATTTTTTTGACTAATCTAATTTATATTTTTATTATTTAAGTACATGTTACTATTTTATGGCCTCTACTACAAGCTTTAGTTATTATTCAGTGTTTTTAGTGTATTTTATTTTAGCATCCTCCTCTACTTTTCTAATAAACTCATCCTATGCAACTTTTTATTTTGCCTATTATTCCTCTTATAGTTTCTATGCACATGTTTTTAATTTTTTATATTCCTCTAAAGTAGTAGCCTTGGCTTGTTCCATGTAGCCTATACCTATGCTTGTGCCTATGCTTATGCCTATTCATGTTCCTGTACCTTGGCTACACTTTCTTGTGATGCTTGTTCTTGGGCCTATTATTTGTGTAGGTATTCATATTCTTATTCTTTATTATTATTTGTAGCATCCTTGTATTGATACTATGTGTGAATGGCATCTCCTAAGGCCTTCTTTAATTACATCATTATGTTTGATATTTGATTTTCTTCTTTAGCCTTATCCTTTACAGCGACCTCATATTATTTGCTCTTTTGATCTTGTGCCTCTTGTGATTTCTTAGATGCATTAGTATCTTCTTGTGCCTTTTTATCCACCTTGAGAGCCTTCTATTTGTTATCTTCTATTTTTGTTTAGCCTAGGTTTATTCTAAATATCAACTTTCTTATTGAGTTTGCTATTGTTGAACCTATTCCTTGTGTCATTTCTTCTTCTTCTTTTTTACTCAGTGTTTTGTGCCATGAACTACTTCTTCCCATGAATCTTGTTATTCCAATATAGGTTTCTTTGGTGTGATCTCTTTGATCTCCTGGGATTTTAGTTAAGGCCATGAATCATTTGACTGGACCATGGAGCTAGAAACATGTGCTTTATTGCATTTGAGGGTAACCAACCTATGTTTGCATGGTGAAAAAGCTGAGGATAGAGTAGGTTGTGCTTCCTACACCATTGTTGGTTATCCAAATGTCTATTCTTCAAGGGTAGGTCTTATCCTAGCCTTGTGCCTAGTTCATGATCTACACATGAGGGAATCTAGTGGGATTTTTGAAATTGGTATAAAGACATCTTTAGCTATAAAAGTGGTAGAAGGTTATTTTTGGAGGAAATCAACCCTTCATAATAATTTCTCAGCTTTTTCCTATATAGTTTCGATGATGGTAGATGTAGGGTATGATGGTAGGTCCACCCACAAATTTGGAAGAACCTTCTTATGCACTTGGACCATGTGCACATCCTTCTAGAAGAATAATTCCTTCTCATCCTCTTTGTTATATAAGTCCTCAGCCATATCAACAAGAATTACCTAGTATAGTTCTTATTTATCCATGCCCATCTATGGTAGGTCACATGAGATTGTGATTTGGGACACCTTACGATCATTTAACTAGGTTCTAATGTTATTTGTATTATACTTCAATGTAAGAGACGTGGATTGACGCTTGGTAGAGAGCTTATGTTTTCCTTTTTATGATTGTGAAGTGGTGGCTTCATCTTATTGTTGTGTTATAGGAATGGTTACGCTAGGTGATATAGCTTGGATTAGTGTCACACAATTGGTTGTAAAATATTTTTGTTTGGTAACTAATGTCATGACCATTGTAAAAAAATAATGGTAGAGGTCCAAAGGGCAACCTTAATAGATCATGGATATGGATGAATACATCTTTTGGTAATAAGGTAACAATAGCGTGTTGGCCCAAGTATTGCATTACATCTAGTAGCACCCAAGGATGTGTGGAAATCAACTCCAGGTAGTTCTCCCACCATGTCTTCAAATTTCTCTCATGGGTTATGGCTCCATGCTCAAGTATCCATATTAGGTTATGAAATTGACGTACTGGCTAGTAATCAGTGTTAGGGTGTACCTATCCCTTAGGGGACTTCCATTATGTGAAGCATGATATAAAAATGAGGAATTGGTACTTGGATGTCTACTTGGGATATGTATGACACTTGTCAATATTTGTTAGTAGCTCCTAAACAAAGTATTTAGGATAATTAAACTACTCATTTTGGTGGATCATACAATGGGTAATGTCTATGACCCCTTTTGAAATTTACTTGGTAGGTGCTCTACGAGAACCTCCATGTGATGCATTATAAAATGATGAGCACTATTTCATCATGAATTTATTTGATTAGGATCTATTTAGATCCAAAACACATAATTCTTAGACATCATAAAGAATGGATGGCATTCTCATCTTGTACAGGGTAAGAGAGTCTCCTTTCATAGACATGGCCAAAGTTCAAGCCATTGATTTTGTGTTAATCATAATCTTAGTGTCAGGCCAAATGCTAATGTTTATATCATTATAGTGGCCAAGCAAGACTTGTAAAATATCCCTAAAGTCACCAAAAGTGGTGGTTCAAAGTAGGTGCTTAACATCTTTTTTTTGTAAATGATGGTGAACTATGAGAGCTAGGGGTTATGCAACATCAATAGGATTTGGGTGAAATAATTTTTTCTCTGCTACTCAAATAAAATCAAAGGGCTCTGGATCATTGAATTTTTTTTTCTAAGGGCTAGATTGATGCCCATTGATTATTTTTGAGTGTCTATCAGACTTCTAATAAGTTGTGAAGTATTCATGATTGTTGAGTAATGAAATTGAAATTATGTTCCCTCTTTATGTAGTAAAATTAGTTTTGCTATTTGAAATTGTAACTCATGAAAATATTTGAAATGATGAAATTCAAACTTGATTCACAGGCTTATGCATTTATATATTCCATGCCTATTAGTTTCCACGTAAATTTTATGTTGAGCCATCCATTCAATATGAATGCAATTATTGATGTGGTAAATCTTGTCCAATATATAAATTAAGATAGCTACTCATTGGCACAAGTGTGGAGATACATCATTATTTTATTTGTTGTCTTTATGGGAGTATGATTATATTATTTTGATTAGCCACTAATTTGTTGAAGATTAGGTCAATCAAATGTTGGATCTAGCATTAACTACTTGGGTATGATCATTATATGGTAAAAATCTTATTTTATGTGACTTGTCCATACATTTCTCAAATTTAATTCATTTTTTCACTCCTATTGACATCCATGATGGTGTACATGAATTCTCTTATGCACGGTTGGCACACACTATACTTTGTAACTTGGTTCCCAAATGGTAATGAAGAGATCATATTAAAAACACACACACACACACACACACACACACACACACATAGAAAAAGAAACAAATAAGAAAACATGAAAAAATGAGAAATCATAATCTACTCGGTACTACTTATCACCCACTCACTTAGCAAAAAGAGATCAATTAAGATTATTGATGGTAGGGCTTAAGCCTACAACCATTCACCTACCCTAAAAAAATGGTTCCCTATAGGTCTCTCAAATTAATGGTTCTTTATTGTAATATTTCATGTATAACATAAGGCCCTTACCATCTAATCTATAATTTACTTGTAAATGCTCTGAAATGACTATCATATAACAAAACTAGTTGATCTTTATGAAATTCCTTATGGCATGGATTCCTATCATGCCATGCTTTTTGGCTTTACTTATGAACTTCCTACATCTAAGATGATCTGCACTATCCTCATCTATCCTATTTAATTTGATAAGTCTGTTGGTGAGAGACTCATGATCCTTTATCCTCATGACCATTCTAATGCATAAACTAGGTACCATATATTCCATTGGCATAACTGCTTCAATCCCATAGACCAACTGGAATGAAGTAAATCATGTGACCCTCTTATAGTGCATTAAATATGCCCATAGAATCAAAGGAGTGTAATATTCCCAGTCACCCCTCTTGACATCACAGATCTATGTCAAAAAATTTCCCAACACTCTCTTAGAAGCCTTAGCTTGGTCATTAGTTTGTAGATGGTATGCAATAATTTTATGATGAGAAATCATGAATTATCTAGTAATATTTTTTATGGTATTGTTTAAAAAGTGTGTCCCTTGATTTTTAATTAGATTAAAGGGGTATCCAAATATTTTAATAATATTCTCATACAGAAACTTTATTTCATCCTTTGCACCATATTTGGGTGTTTCAACAGCTTTAACCCATTTGGTAAAGTAATTAGTCATAGTGATAATATACCTTTCTTTACTACATTTACTTAGTGGATTGATAGGTCCAAAAAAATCAATCCCCCATTATTTAAAAGGTTTTTTTGGATAAAAAAGTTGTAAGGTAATTTTATTTCTCTGTAGTGGTTTACCCATGCATTGACATACATCGTAGTACTATGCTACTCTATGTGCTTCCCAAAAACTATTCAACCACCATAACCGACTCTGTAATATATTCTTGGTAGTACCTTTTTCATTAAAATATCCTACTATTCCTTGATGTGCCTCCTATAAGATATTTGGTCACTCATGTTCTATAGCTACCCTATGCAGTACTTCATCCTTCCCCAAATTATAGAACACATTTATAATGGTATATGGCAAATCTCTAGTGATAAATTTCTTCTTGTCTCTTTCTTGGTAGTGCACAAGGAATACTCCCTGTTCAATGAAGTTAGAAATTGATTAAAAAATTTTGGGGATCATAAAAATGTGAAATAGATGGGCATTCAAAGAATTTTACTATAGTTCTTCTAGATCTTCTCCAATTGTCATGTGATTGAGATGGTTCAATCCCAAATTTTCTCTTCCTAGCTTGACATTAATGTAAAATTGAAATTCTTTAAAAATTATCAACCATAGACAAATGCATCCTCCCAACATCAGCTTATTGACAAGGTAACACAAAGATTGATAATCCATGAAAACTATGGATGGTGTCTCAAGAAGATAATGAAAAAAAAATTATAGTGTGAACACAATAGCAAGTGCCTCTCTTTTAGTTGCCATGTAATAATTTTCTACGTCAAATAATTTTTGGCTTACAAAATGTATGGGGTGGTCTATTCCACCCTCTCTTATATGTACAAAAAAAATACCAACTATGATATCTGAATCATCAATGTAAACATGAAATGGCTTACTCCAATTTGGAAAGATGAGGATAGGTGCAGTGAACAATATCTGCTTCAGTTTTATGAAGGCTACTTGATACTTAGTAATCAATAAAAAAATTTCACCTTTGCACAATAGATACTCTAATAGTAATGAAATTATTGCATATCCTCTGATAAAATTTTGATAGTACCCTATATGGCCAAGAAAATATTGCACATCTATGGAGATGACTGGTGAAAGCATACTTAGAATGACTACAATTTTGGCATGGTCTACCAAAATGCAAACACTTCATACTACATGACCTAGCAGGAAACCAAAATGTGTAATGTACAGAGCTTGATAGTGTTCTAACATGAGGTTTAGTTTAGACAAATGTTATTTAAATAAATAAAAGGCTATTGAATCATTAAGATAGACTTCCAAGGAATTGTGAATGAAATCTTTGAATGTAGTGACAACTACATGATAAAAAATTGTAGGTATGTTCTTGAGGACAAAAGGCATTATCTTGTACACAAAGAATCCCCATTCTATAGAAAAAGTCATTGTAGATCTATCTTCTTCTATGATGGGTATTTGATGAGAGCCACTAAATCCATCTATGAAATATTGAACTTCATGACCTCTGATCGATTCCAAAACTACACTACCACGGGACTAACCATATCTGCCTTTTCCATAGGATAGGTTATACCTACATCTTTCATTTTATTGAGTTCAGCCTTCATTTTCAACTTCATGTTTAGATTCAACTTGTATGGCCATTTATTTATAATTCATGTACACTCCTTGAGTTTGATGTCCATTTTACCTAGACATAGATCAACTCCTCTAACTTATGAAAAATTAATGGAAAACACATCTAGATAATATTGAAAGAGTTTTATAGCTCTACAAACTTTAAATTCAGTCTAATAATCACCTATATGTGCTAATTTTTGAATCTCCTCACTTTCAATGTTTGCTACATGTTTTTTAATGGGATGCTATTAAATCTTATGCTTTTCCTCAACTATAATTTCTTGGAGCATTGATTGTCCTTCATGTTCTATAATTTTTATGCTATGCAACATGTCTTATTTAGTTGGTTCTATGATAAATTCCTTTAATGGTTCTACTAGACATTCAGGTTCAAATAAATTAGTCAAATCAATATCACCATAAGTATCTGAATCTTAAATGTCCTCTTATTAATCTTGTATTCAATTGCATGGATGCATGAGATATTATCATTTTATCTTGGTAGCTTTATATCTTTATAATGTTGTATTTAGATCACAAGTTTCATTCTTCTACATAGTGGATTCCATCATGGTGCTTAAATATTCTACACACCCATGACATAGGAAATGTTTTATTTTTAGTAGTGCATTATGAACCAGAGGGTTCTCATCTTCAAAAAAATCATCTTTATGAAGTCACTCTACACCTGCACCTAATGCTTAGTCATCTTCTTATGTTATTGATGTATATACCATGTTGATGGTAAAGGAGCCAATGTGTAATGAAAGATGTGAACACAATACTTTAGTGCCACACATTCTTTAGTCTAGACTTTGACACATTTATGAATATGGATTTTAGGTCACTCACCTTCTTGGAAGAAAGGCCAATTACTCCTAATGAGTTTTGGTAGTTGTAATCTATGAATCATGGGTTCATACACATCATCCTAATCAAGTTAATCATTTCTATGAATTGTCCACCTTGTTTCTGCAACTCCCTTCAGAGCATAATTCAAAGCATTGAACCATTGACTAATAGTAGGTATATGAACTTGTAGGCATATAATAAATTGATTGATATCCTCAAATCACATAATACATAAGAAGTTGTCTCTCATGTGAAAAGACCATTCTCATAGGTCAGATTTCATGATCACTATGAGCCCAGTTGAGTAGGTGCATGTTTTAGGCTCCACTGATAGATGAAGCTATTTCCCAAAGTAAAGTGCCATTTTTAGTTGAATCTATATAATCCTACATATGATTATCTACTTGATAGAGAAAATTAACTTCTAAATGGGTAAGAAATTTAGTAGACATGGACACACAATCCTCTATGATAAATTGGGTTGTCAATGGCTAAGTAATTATTGGTTTAGGATTCCATTATTCATATGTATTCAACTATTGATTAAGTAAATATTATACTTGAGGTTTAGTATGTTCATACAAGAAGTTGCACTCATATGCACACATGGATTTTTGGTTATTTTTAGAGTTTACCTTCATCCAGTTGGTTTCTTGCATGACATAAGGAGAGTCTAGTTCAGCCAAAATGATGTAAGGTGTGTGTGCCCTATTCATAGGAATGATGACAACCTTATTTCCTTGATTCACCTTTAGTTGATTTTGCATAGTATTAATAGCCATCTGACCATCATATACCCATTTCTTCCTAATTATCATAGGGTAATGTGTTGATGTTATCTTCATATTGATGACTTCAAATTCACCTCACAGGTTCAGTTTTGTGACTTTGATCTCAACATATTGTAATCTACCAATGGGCTCAAATCTTCCATAGTCAGCTAACTCAAAGTTATTAGGTTGTAACTTAGAACCGGCCATCCAACAGCCTCCTATATAAACTTGGGAATCATGTTGACTGTGCTACCAAAATCAAAGAAAACATTTAGAATTTCCTATTCCATAACCTTAATGTCAATTCATGCATCTACATCCCATAGCTTCTTTGTTTTAACATACCAAACAAGATTTTTTATCTTTTATTTCCCTTGCTATGCACACTCTAATAGATTATGTATCAATTTTATGATGTTCTAAGATATGTTTTCATTACATAGTATACTTAAAATCTTAAGTAAATCAGTCAACATAGTAAAAAATCCATCCTAATACATAATGCACATGATGTGACCATATATTTGGGCATCTATTGATGTAGCATCTCCTTCATTAGTGTCTCGATGTTGAATTTTTTCCAACATCTACATAGTGTCTTGATGTTGAATGTTTGTAGTTGGATCTAGGTATTTGTCATGTTTTACTTTTTGGATTCCTTGGTCTTGAGGCATTTTAAGAGGGGAAAATTATCTCTCTATGTGTTGGTGTATTGTAATATAATTCAACAATGCATCCTCATTAAGATGCACATTCACCATATTAACATTCCTAATGACCTTATCCTTTATTTGATTTTCCAAGACATGATAGTCTTCTATCTTGTGCTAGTTATATAATCTATAGTATGCACAGTACGACTATCTTTGAGGATTCAAAGGGAAATTATGTTGCACATGATTATTCTCTCCACACAAATAACATTACAAATGAGTTAATTGGTAATTATTTCATCAACCACTTTGGTAGCCTCCTATGTATCCCCTCGAGATCCTCCTTTATACCCTCCATATTGTTGTGTTGTATTCCAATGTTCATGCTATTAGGTATTATCTCCATTTATAAATTAGTGTTGTATAATTAGTGGGGTCTAACTAGATTATTTATTTTATGTCATTGCTAGACTCCAAGGTGTCGAATACTAGAATTATGGTGATGGTCATGTCCAACCTAGCATAGGAGGGGTCCAAATAGCTAGACCTTGAGGCTAGTACTGAGCTAAACTAGGAATACATTTTGGAACTTCTTGGGTCACATAACTTTTATTGACCTTTGGGCCTAGAATCATCTACTTTGTTGAGGACACTTGTTGTGCAAGGATAGTGAATAAATTTTTGGTGATGTCTTATTTGAGATCCTACAAAACCCTACAATTAGTTTCATCATGATTATGTAACTTACAAAAATTACAATATAAACTCTATGGGTTTTTAACATACTATTGCACGAGATGACACTACGTTATTTTATGCCCTATTACTTAATAGATTTTATAGAATTATATCTTGATTTTAAGATAAAGACAATAGTTTATATGATGCCATTTCCCATGCTCCATGCACCATAGATTTATCTTAGGTTTATCTTCCTTATGATATTGCTCTATTATTGTCATAAAATGTTGCAATGTATTTTCAATATTAAAACTTATGATGGGAACTTCCCCACTTTTTTCAATTTTATCCACTCACAGGGCAATAGATCTAACATCTACCTTCGTAACATATTGAGTCTATGCTATAACATATATAATTTTGGAACACAGTTCTTTGACAAACCATATAGATTTATCTTAGTATGATAAGGAAAAATTAACCTTGTTAATAACATCAGAGAACCTATGATCATATTTGTATATTGATTCTCTTGGCTTTTATCTTATATCTTTCAAGTCTTGAATAGTCTAACTTTCACATTTCTTTATCTTGAACTCTGCGATAAGCTATTCCTTAACCTATTGTATACATACATAATTTATATGTGATATATAAACTCAAGTGTTTTTATATTTAGTGACCCTATCAACTCACACTTCTTGATAGACTCATTATTAATACCCTTAACTTGTCATCTCATCTCACAAGTTAGTAAGTATTATTCAAGGTCCACAGACCTATCATATGTCACTAGATTTATAAATACTCCTACAACACCCATTAGTTAAACTAGTGTCAAGGGGATATATTGTGCATTTGTTACAAGATGAAGCTACATTTTATATGATCCTAATTGTGTACTTCAAATATTTATTTACACACTAGGAGATTCAACTTGTGCACTATGTTTTTATATCTTTCCTTTTATTCTCTATTTGTTTTAACAAACCCTATAGCCTTCAAAGCCTTTTGAATTGATGTTGTTTAAATTTAAGTACCCAAATGATGCACTAGTTTTGAAAATGGACCTTCCCAACTAACATCTTCCTATCCACCTCATTGAAAACTTCTACTAGAATATAAAAAATTGGGTTATGGGGATGTGGACTCTTCTAGTGAATGATTATTTCCTATGAATTATTCTTCTTATATACTTGAACATACAATTAATATATGAATTTTTATACTTATTTGACTAATTATTCATTCCCTTCTTTTGGTAATACCTATTCTTGTATGTGTGCACTACATCTATCATCTAACTACTCTACTTCTACACTATTCTCACCTTCTTGGAACATCTTTTCTTCTTGTTCTTCCTCACTCTTTCATTTTTCTTAGCATTCATCATCTTATTTCATCTCATATTTATTTATCCTTCATTATTTGTCTCTTTCATCTCACTCATCACATATTTTTACTCATTCATCATCTATTTTACTGCTACTCTTAACTCTATTCATAAATACATGGGTATTCTTCTATTTACTCCTATTTTATTTTTATAGCTCCCATTCTGAATCTAGACTTTTCTTCTAAATCTTCTTCCCTTATTTTTCCATTATAGATGTCATTTCAAGCCTTATCCAATCATTTAATCAGAATTCATTATCATGTTTCACATACCCCATATGCCCAAAGTAACTACTCCATATTGTCTAGAGTGGGTACCATGGCCTTGTCCACAACCAAATTCTTCACGAGGATAAGTAGTTGCTAGAAACATTTCCCTAAAATTCATCTCATGAATAAGTATTTTGTATCTTTGAAACATATGTATCTTTTTATTGTAAACTTATTTATATATCCATCTACTATAGTAGAAACCCAATAATCTATTTCTCTTATCAAGTCAGTTTCCAATTTTTGTAACCAGTCTATATTTTCTTCAATCTAGATTATTGTTTCTTATATTCTTGGGTCAAAGCAATAATATTCCAACCATGATAAATAGATAGCTATAAATTCAAGTAACTGACACCAAAAAATTTCATAAATATCTCCATAAATATGCTCTTGAATGATTTCCTATATGGTAAGACTAGTCTATTTTGATTCCTTTTCTATAAAATTACATATTCTTTGGTCTAACCATGTCTCAATATATGTCTACCATAGTAACCATATTAGCATATTTTCCTCAGAAATTAGTGTTTCATGCTCACCACACCATTTTTATCATAGCTTCCTAAATAATCAAAACATGTTAAGGATGAGGATAGCTAGGATATACTTTAGTGAGCATAACAGTGTATCATATTCACATAAGAGTTTGGATAAAAAAATATAGAAAGTGTGAATTATCATGAATCAAGTGGGAGGTAAAGATAACTAGTGATTAAATAACATAAATAGAGTATTCAATTAAGATTAGACAAAAATTAATCAAACATTATACATGAGAATGCATGCAAGGAACAAAGTAAAAAATCACATATGTAACCATAACCAGATAAGTCTCTATTGATCTCTTCAAAAGTGGAACTATATTCTTATTAAAATATAAAGTATATATATCTTCATTACTTATAATTAGTTAGAATATGAATAGACTCCACTTTTGGCACCAAGTATGAGAAGAAGATAAATAGTCATATAATGTAAACATATATATGACTATTATATCTTCTTATATGACTATTTATCTTCTTCTCATACTTGGTGCCAAAAGTGAAGTCTATTCATATTATAACCAATTATAAGTAATGAATATAGGACAAAATAGACTTATATATGACAAAATGAATATATAACACATGAATATTATAAAAATATCCTATGTAGATTTAAAATTTAAATATTTCTCCCAAGACTCTTGTTCTTGAATGACATTTTCCTTCATTCATACTTCTTGAAACCCTTTTTTCTCTTGTAAATCTTATAGACCTTCTTATCATCACCATGATGTTCATCATGTTCTCCATCATGCTCATTCTTATCTTTGTATGGACATTTAGATGAAAAGTGACCAATATTACCATATTTAATGAATTTTAATGGAAACTTACCCTTATACTTATGTGATCCTTTCATTGGTTTTCTAACAAGCATGAATTCTATCTTATCGTCATCAATGTCTGGGTTAACATCTTCCTTGGACTTTTTACCTTGTGTCTTTTTCTTAGCTTTGAATGGAAGATATTTATTTGAAGATATTCCCTCACTTTGTATCATTTCATAGGCATTAAAGATGTCATGAATCTCATGCATCTATAGTATGTCACGATCTTTGATCTCCTCCATAATAGACACCTTTAAATCAAACTTAGATGTTAAGTATCTCAATACCTTTGTATTACTGTTGATTCTTCCAACTTATCTCCTAAACCTCTTATGACATTTAACACTTCATATACTCTTAATATATAATATGCAATTATTCATCCTCCATTATTAGAATTTCAAACTACCTTCGTTGGGTTTGCAACTTTACCAACTTGACTTTGGTGTCTCTTACATAGATGGTTTGTAAATTTTCCTAAATCCCTTTAGTTATATCAAAACACATGAAATTTAAAACTTATAACTCTAAAATACCACACAATATGGCATTCATTACCTTAGAATTTTTTTCACTTTCCTTTTTGCATGTTGTATTAGTTGGTGGTGTAAAAGGTGGAGTGAATCCATCAACAACATATTGCCATATGTCATAGCCTAAAGATAAGATTTGATACCAATTATTGGAATAATAATCAATGAGAAGGGGTTTTATTAAATATAACAATTTTTTTCTCAATTATATCCAATCATTCGTGAACTATGAATCAACATTGAGATATACCAATGCATAAAGACCATTCACATGAACATAACACAAGAAAACACACATATCAGTGGGAAACCCTTAAGGGAAAGAAAACCCATTGGGATCCTTGAAAATCTAATAATATATATATATATATATATATATCACCAACTCAACTTGAAACACCAATACTAATGAAGTCAAGCACCCACTTGACTAGACTTTAGCAAGCACCTAGTTGTAAATAAGTACCAATTCCCTAAGTGACTCAGCACCAAATCAACCACCTCATGAGATTTTTATCACCATACCTATACTTTTATATTATGGTATAATTTAAATACCTCATTTTTATCTACCAAGAAATAATTTATTTGCTTATGTTGTATACATCAAATACGCCTAAACTACCTTATGCATATATTGGTCTCATGGTCACACACCACTTAGTCAGTTACACACCTTAAATATCTTAGGTAAGACATATAATAAGTCTTATAAAATTATATTAACATGATTAAAATGAAATTTGGACCCCTTTTTTGTCTACAACAACTCAATTAGGCCTCATTTCTCTTTTAAGTCTCATGGAGACCTAATTGCATTAGGTCAATCTTCTTAGCATTAAATCTTAATTATCTTATGCCTAAATGACATTTTAAAATAATAAAAAACCATTAAATTACCTATAATAACCTTATACATGTTTTTTTTTATAGTTGTATATTTCATTCATACTACAAAATCTCCTTTAGGACAAAACTACCCTATTAAGCCTGTGTAACTCAAAAATCTATCTTGAAAAAATAAAGCTTAAACACCCTTAATATATTTAAATAAAAATAAATAAACATATATACATATTATTCATGACCTCATAGTCATTACCAAATTCTTGGAACACTTTCACTCAAGAGATAAAGGCTCAAGAAAAACTTTGCAACTTACTCAGAACTACCAATTTACCTCAAAAACATGTCATGATGACTTAGACCTCCAACACCTATGTATAAAGTTTTCATGACTATTAATTCATTAAAATTATCCTATTATATCTCAAAAACATCCTAAAATATAAATATCATATGTTCTAATGGAAAATATTTGTCTTGCAGACCAATTTTTTGACCTTATATCACATAGTCTTATCTGAACTAGACAAGTCATTTTGTGAAGAAAATTTTCACCATATTCAATAAAATAAAAAATTATTACAAGAATAAAAATAACTTAAAATTAATAAATAAACTCTTCATTCATCATTTTATATCAATCTAGTATTCTTAGACCCTCAAATCCATCTTCTCATCTTTGCCTAGGTTTTTACTATATGCACCATTAGGTTTGTTTGTGACTAGCTGAATTGGATTAAAAAATTAGAATATTTTAAGGATATAAAATATATAAAAATCATCATGGACATAAAAAATGAGTCTCTATCTTATTATCCCATACATTTTATTTTCTTGACCAATACAAATTTTGGGAGCTATAAAAACTTCTTGATAAATAAGCTTGTATCCATGCAATTTCTGTCTCATTTGACTAACCACCACCTCCTAGAGATAAATGGGAGATTTTAATAAATTATATAATATATTTTTTTATTAATTTTTATCCATTATAATCCTATTTTAACAAGATATTTCTTATCGGGTCCTTATTAGGATCGTAGGGAGGTTTAACATAGGATTTTGTTGTTAACAATTATTCATAAAGGACTGCCCCTTAAATCCAAAACCAATTCTTTTAGATATTATATATAACCCTTAACCATCTCTCCTTAATAAATTTCATTCCAATTTAGAGGTTACACATGCCAACAAACGTCTGGAAGTGCTTCTCATGGTTGAGACCTCATTTTGTGAGCTCAAGAAGGCCTAAAATTATGTTTCATGCACATTTCATTCATGTATTAACCTAAAAATTTTGGATCATGCCAAAAAAAACTTATATAACCTCTACAAATGCTCACATATTAATAATTTCACTAAAATCTAATCTTCATACCTCATTAGGTCATGCAAGTTCTAAGAGAGGTCTAGGTGTAGGCTTAGTCTGAAGGTCCTACCCCTATAATATCACCCTAAAATTCCTATAAATGTTTTAATTTCTCAAATTAATGATAAAATAGTTACATAAAACCTTCATATTCATGTTCATGCACATATATTTTTATGTCATGACTAGGCTCATGACTAGGCTTCCTATGCAACTTTGACATCAATGACTTGTACCTTCATGCAACCATAAGGCATTAGTTTCCTTCAAATTAACTCTTTATGTTTATCTCATTACAAAACTCTCTCATGAAAACACTCTCTTAATGACCTAAATTAAAATTCTCTCTCAATTAACATTATCACATCACATACTTCCAACTAGGCTTAGTCACCTTTGACATCAAACTTCTTTAGATTCACCTTTGACATTAATGAAAATACTCAACAACCATTTTGGGAGTCCTTGTTTCTATTTTTCCCTTATAATCTATCCTCTTTACTTGTCATCAATTTTATTCAATTATAAATCATTACAAAAACTACATTTAGCCTAAAGTCCATAAGACTATGTAGGAAGCATCCACTTCTATGGGGAATTTGGAGTCAACTCGGCCACCCCTTCCTTATTCTTATAGTCCTCTAGTTATGATTGTTCTATCATATCCTTGGTCCTAAATAGTAACACCTTATTGTCACATAAACTCCTTTTTAAATTAAATATTTTCTTTATTTTCACTTGTGTTTGTATGTGTTGATTGTTTGTTTTCTTATTGGTATGTTGTTTGTAACTCGAGTGCCTTAATTTAGTAAATTTAATTTTACACTTAAGTCTTGATTATTCATATCATGATTTTGAGTTGTGAACACTTGTATCTAAATTATAATTTATTTAAGTGCATTATGTTATACATTTAAAGCTTGATTATTCATATATTATTTTAATTTGTATACATTTACATTTTGAATTCAAAGTGTTACACATTTTGATAAATGAATGTTATCATGATCCTTCATAGGTTATGATGCATAATGTAATGTATAATATAAAAAATCAAGTTTAAAAATGGTTCCTATGTTAATTCCATCAATTCCATACATCTCTATCTATCTTATCTAATCATCTAAGCTAAAAAACATCATGATCATCTCATAAATACTAAAAAAAGAGCATCTATAAATCAAAAGAGCAAGAGATATAAGCAAGTAAAATAAACAATCACATGAGATAACACTGAATATCATAACATCTCATATATCATAGGGTTCAATGTCTATATACATCAGAAATGGGGCATATTAATCAAATTATAGTAAAATTACATATCATATCATCTGATTACATCATGTAACATTAGTACATATCATGAATCAAAATGTGCATCATTGTCTCAAAGACATCAACTCTAACTATGACTATCTCTAGTAGATCTATCCTATGGATCTCATTGTTGGGAACTCTATCATGTCTTATTCGGTGGTGGAGGTGTCTATGCTAGAGGACCCATGTAGATGATCAAGGAGGAGGTTGTTATACTAATCTAGGTGATGTCTAGGTGATGTGTGATCAATATGATCTAGAAGATGACTTATGTACACTATACTAAAAAATGTAAGACTCTTAGATGCCACTAACATTGTTGCCTCATATAAACTTATGTATTAATAAGCTTCTTCCTTATCCTAAAGGATCTTCTCATAGATAAATACAAAACTTATCTCTATCTCAACATCTCACACCTCATCCAACTCTCTCTATAACCTAGTTATCCCTACCTATATTATATACCTCCCAGCCCATGCTAAATCCCACTATGTTATAACTATGTCTCTATGTGCCACAATCTATGCCTATCCATTCACTACATCATCCCTCTTTGATCTAGCATAATCCATTTCTAAAGATATTTGGACCTATATTTGTTTCATCTTGGCTATCTCTTCACATAGTATAGACATCTCTATCTAATATGCTCATGAGTTGAAGATAGTTACTATTATTGGTGGTCTAACCTAGATTTTATACCTATGAGTTTAGTCTCCCTAACACTAATATCTTGTCTCAATATATCAATACTTTATTGAGTCTCAATTGATATTCTGGGTCTCAAATACCTAGATTACTTTACATCCACTATCATTTATACACCCTAATCAAATCCTATCATATCTACCTCTACCATTTCCTCATCAATGCCTATCTCTATCTCCTCCTTCACATACTCTATCTCTACATCATCTCCCTCTTCTACTTCATACATTTAAAACCTCCCTCCTCCTCTTCACCCTCTTATGCTATAACATTATCCATTTCCATAGATATATAAATTGGTCATATAACTCATACTGTAACCTACCTCTACTGACCTCTCAGAGCTTGTCCCTCATCTCCACCTAATGGAATAGTCAATCTCAAAGTCTGATGATGGTCCCACCATGTTACATATTATTATATCACTCTACCTACTAGACCACTTGTATGCACCTAAGCTAAATTTGGTACTAATATAAAACTCTCTCTAACCTTAGCATAATTATAGGTTAGTCCCTAATGATGCCTCTCTCATAACATGAGCAAAGTGGTGAGCACCTAGTGGTACATCATACTACAATCCAAATTAAAAATGTACCCTATCTTACCTATAGTTCTCAATAGTTTACTCTAATTGATCCAAAATATATTAATCAATAGTCATGCAAGTATATACTCCATGTCTTTTATCCACTGAAAATGCATATATTGGTATGATATCCATGTTAATTCAACATTAGTCATCTCATCTATCACTTGTCTATAATATCTGATCTCTCCCTTATGTAACCTATGCCCTAGACCCACCTATTATCAACTATATGACATCATCTCATCTAGACCCCTCTATTACCATCTACCAATGGGTTATTCAATGGATATATGCTCCTAGACCCAGACTTGGAGTAGTGTCATTAGGCCAATGTTGCATCCATCTTGGTGAAATAAATAATGAAGATCATGGTATAACTAAGCTAAAATGGATTATCCATAGGAAAAAACAACTTTATCTAAAATAATGTCTTATACCACACCTCCCAAACCCATATGAATTAACTGACTTCTCTTGTTAGATAGTAGAATGTCACTAACAATAGCTATAAGAACTAGCACTACTCTATCAAGAAAAAAAGGTACACAAACATCCTCATCCACAACCTCATCTTATGGTACGTCTATAACAAGCTCAATATCATTGATCTAAACATATCCACCTTAAACCATCTCAATGTCTCAAGGTACAATCAGCTCATCTAGTACTACCTATCTATCCCTTGAGCTAGGCTAATATAAAGGGAGACCTCTAATCTAAACTCATAATATAAACCATAAATCCTCTAAAGTGATTATAACCTCCAATATTAGTATCCAAAAGGTAGATGTATCTAACTTTCACTTATCTATTAAGGCACATATCAGCACTTGATCTACTTGAATTGTTGACATCCTCGCTATGCAAAGAAGACAAATAATATCAAAGAACCTAGGAATCTAACCTATACACATGATGGGCTAAGGAAGAATATACAAACATCACTCATGAGCTATCAGTAAATCTACTCACTCCTATAATCTATTCAAAGTCACTTTAATTAGTCATTTATTACAATTCTAATCATACTTATACATTCTAACTATATTTACTTTTCTAGTAAGATCAAGTCATCTAGTCCTACTTAGTTTTGATGGTCATTTTTCTATACCTCTTTGTTTAATTTTTGTTCATCTATTCAATTAGGATTTTTTCATCATTTTTAGGTGAATTCACCATTTAGTAGGCCTTTTTCACCATTTATATGATGAATTCATTATTAAGAAATTTTTAGACCATTTTATTGTTGTTTTCATGATAATTTAGATGATATTATAGACCATTTCATCATTTTACATTCAATTTCACCGTTTAGATGACATTGACTATTTTTAATGATAAGCCCATCATTATAAATGACAAATTCATCATTTGGGTAGGACTAATTCATCATTTTTTGAATTTTCTCTATGCTTTTTAACATTTAGTGAATTCACCGATATCATGAACCATTTCACTACTATGTTGACAAATTCATCATTTTTAATGATGAATTCACCATTTACATGGTTGAATTCATCAATTTAACAATGGTGAATTCCTAATTTTGATAAATTTAACATGAAATAAATGATATTAAATGCAAACCTTATAAAACAATAAAGGTACTAATCAATGATATTTGATATTTTGAGAGTCACCCTCCACCTTTCATCTCAATTAAGATGAACGGCTGACATTAGTGATCCATGTGTTGATCAATGTGCACATTTTAAGACTCATTTTCACCATTCATTTTGATTTTAAGGTGAAGGTTCCTCACTAATCTAGGTTCATGATAAATAGACCTATTTACATTATAATTCATCACATTTAAGATATATTACAAATCTCTAATATTTTATCATGTTATCTTGGTAATCAATCTTTTACTTGTGATGAATTCAACATGGTCCATAGATTCAATATATATGTCTTCACACAAATGGCATTGCCAAAGATCATTTTATGCTACCTTTGAATTGAATCCTATGCAAAGATCCTTTATAATGGAGGTTTTTTAATTTCTAGTTTGAATCTAATGCATTATTGACCAATCTTTGTATTCTCATGAGGTCCTAGGCTCCAAGTTTATTTTTATTTGTTTTTTGTGTTCTTGATTGACTAAAACTAATTTAGTGAAAATATAGCTAGCAAGGTTCTTAATGACACACCATGCATATATACATAATATTTTCAAACTTTTATAAATTATCGATGATGTTTATCTTGCAATAACCCATCAAGTCTCAATTTATCTAAGTTAATGGGTTAAAGGGTGCACCGAGAAAGTGGTGGGCAAAACATTGGTGCTTCACAGGATTATTGTCCTTCTTACCACTTTCTATCTACACACTTCTATCCTAAAAACCATTCCCCTAAGCTTGGCCTTCTCTTTTTCACACTCCTTTAGTCTTTTACCACCTTCAATACCCCTTTTCCTAACCTAAAACCTCTTTTTACAGTTGACATGACTATGAAAATTGTGTTGACCTTATACTCTTATTGGCAAAACTTATTTAGGGTCTAGGTCATCTCTTGGTTGACCTAGTCTGTGACTTAGTGAGTTTTTCAATAATGATACTAGGTTGACTGGGTCGACACTGTTTGTCAAAATTTTTAGAAGGGTTTAGGGTTAAATATACCGATATAAACACAATCATTTTAACATTATTTAGAGAAGAGAAGAAGAAGTAATGTATATTATTCATTTGATTATCCACTATTCTACTTGATGAGAAATCTTAGGGTTTCATAATTTCTTTATAGATATGGATCTTATCTTATAGAGAAGTCTTTTGGATGCATTGATAGAATGTGTATCCGAGAGTTGATATATTTTTATCATCCATACATATTACAAAAACCTCTTGTGAAGCACCTTGGCTAAGGGAGAGATTGAGGCTTGGTGGGTTCATCTTCAAAGGTAGGTATTCCTAAATTTGTTCTTCTTCTATAAGAGTAGATAGATATGCATTTGCATTTGTCTTCTATGCATTAGGATTTCATATACATTGACATGAGTATATGCCTTCTATGCATGTGTACTTTTTTTGTTTATTACCCCCACTTTGTGCTACAAGCTTTGGTGAGCACTATATTAAATTTCTTTGCTTTACTTGTTATTAGTATAATGAATATGAAAACATAGGACTTAGTGAGGTTATTGCATATTTTTTCTTGACTCAAGGCTTTGGAACACTCCCTAATGATATTATTATGGTAAAAAATCCAATAATTAGGTATAGAGGATCCATATTCGTTATGTTACCAATTATATAGTGTATCCCTAATCACAAGTGTAAGTATGATCTATATTTTCCAAGATAAGATTGATTTTTGGATCTGATGCATTTTTGATTACATACATTCTAATGAACCCAAACTAAATCTAACCCTTGCAAGTTTTCTTTCACACTTTTCATTTCTATCATTTTATTATTTTCTATATTTATGTTACTAGGTCGACCAATCCAGTATAATGTTTAACTTTTAATTGAAAGTTTAACACATAGTCACATCAAAACAACAGTGTTATTCCTTGAAAGTCTTCATTATATATAGGTCACTAGATCAGATAGGTCAACATAGTACTCTTATTCAGTTCTAGATAATAGATTATGTCGAACAGGTCAACTTAATCTCTTATTTAGATATTAAATAAAAAACTAAGTCATTTAGGTCAGCTTAGTATCATAGTTACCTTCCAAATAATAGACCAAGTCAACTAGGTTGTCTCAGTTATCTTAATAGTCTTTAAAAAATCGAGAATTGTAGAACTAGGTCAACCCAATCGACATAGTTGGGAGAACATGAAAGAAACATTCAAGGCACTTTAATTGAAATTTCATAGACCTCAACATCTTCCAACCCACCAAGGTTTATTTTTCTCTCTCTCTCTTTCAATTTATATCTTCCTTATAGTTTTATTTTACAAACTTTGTAGTCTTCAAAACTATAATCCTAAAACAAACTAGGTCAAACTAATCAACCTAGTTCTATAGTCTATCTTTTGTCTAAAAGACTAGGTCCACCTAGTCAACTTAGTTTTCAAGGAATCCTACTTATTTAGTATAGTAGTGACCCTATAAACTCTATTTTTTAATTTTTATATACATTTTCATCTAAACTAACTCTATACCATGATTAGATTAGGAATTAACAACTACATGCTAGTAATTAATTCACACTTTCACTTTTAGTTATTTTCACGCTTAGAGTAGATCACATAGTCTAATTAGGTGGTTTTTCAATATACCATTTAGTTGAACTATTTTTATCTTTCTTTCACACACTACCAAATCATATAATTTCAAAATGCATTTAAACATTTATCTACCTAAGGCCTACCTACTTGGGTTTCATCACTAAGGGAGAAGCCAACATGGTTTTCTATCCAAGTATAAACATGTGGTTATTGATATATATTGACAAATCAACCAATACAATTATCACTATAGGATTATGAATTAATGGAGTAGGCCCTAATACCAAGCTATTATGATTGCTAACAAAGACCCTTTTCAACCTAAACATCCTAAAAGCTTCCATTGATTGCTTTCTAGTTCCCCAATTTTATCCAACTTCCCTATTACACTTAAAATAAAACTTTATAATAATCTAACATCATTTAGGATGGCCACTTAGCTATCATTTGATTTTTAGTTGACTACTTTCTCTCTACTCATGGTATGTCATATTGAAAAAACTTGCAATGGCTAGCATTGGTGCAAGGTTTTATGTTGTGTACCAATTAGATCATTTTAATTAATCTAATTATTTATGTGTTTACTTCCATTTCTTTCTTGAAATTACATTAAAATAAATTACATATTTTCAATACACCATCATTCTATTTGATACAATCTCTTAGAGACTATCTTTTTCCTTGACTACAGTACTAAGTCTACTTTCTTGACCCAGTACTCCTTTATTCCTCTTAGGTTATAGTAATAAGTCAACCTAGTAAACTCTATATCCTTATCAAGCTATCTTTTGTCCCAGGTTACATTACTCAGTCAACATGGTCGACTATGTATCCTTGTTAGCTTAGTTTTAACACCCTATTTTTAGTACTAGGTCAACCTGATTAACTCTATACTCTTATTTGCATCTTGTCTACTTTCTTCGCATCAACTTTATTTTCCCTAATCTCTTTCTTTCATCATGAAATTCTTGTTTCAAGATAAAACTAAGTTGAATTCAACATATATGATGAGTCTTACTAACCCTAATAGGTTCTCCCATAAGTAACTTGTGTATCATATCTTAGATGAAGGTAATGTGTATATAGCCACTCACACTACAAACTATGGGACCCCTCCTCATTCATCTTTACTTTCTAACCCTCTCTCTTCATTTGAAGATCAAAATGAATTAGATTATACACAATAAATTCTCTTCTTCATCAATGATTTAACTCAATATCAAGGAAAGGATCCTTCTACTATTTATCATCTCATGATAAGTGGTCAAGTCAAGGAACTCCATTCACCTTCTCCCATGTTCTCACATGGATTTGGGGATACTAATTTATTTTCTTCTCATCCTCTTCCCTCTATTTTGAATCCTTCTCATACCATGACTTCTTTATCTTTGATTTCCTCCACCTTCAATCCTAGTATCTCTACTAACATGGTAGGTTCTACATCTTTTGGGCCTCTTCCAAGACCCACTCTTCTCAATGTTTTCACTAGTGCATCATTGTCTACCCAAATCATGCCTCTAGTTTTGATTCTTCTCATCCCTCTACTAGTCCATCTTTTCCCATTCAAGAAAATTATGCCACTATTGCCTCATTTACTAACATTTCTTCTTAGGCTCCTCTAACACCCATAGTGGTAACCAAGCCACTAATATTGGTTCTACTACTTCAAACAATGCCAAAATTGCAACTCAAACCCATCAAATCCTATTACAAACTCTTAATCAAATGAATACTTTTCAAGCTAACAATGTAAATCAAATGATGCAAATATAAAATCATCTTATCCATCTTCAAGCCCGCCCTCAATAGGTGGCAAGGGGCATGCATAATCAAAATATTCCCCCATCTCCTCTTCGAGGTTCCCATGGTAATATTATCCCTTAACATCCTATTTTTAGTAAAAAAATCAAGCATCTTTAAAATGAGACTTTTACATCTCAAATTTCTAATATTGATATAGAAGGTATTTTAGACATCCAATTCCTAACACCATTTATGTTGAAATTGTCAATCTTACTTGAATTTCACTCAAATGCACATTTTAGGTCAAAATCCATAAAACACCCTAAATGGTTAAAAATTTTCACTTACAAGTGCTAGTTTAGGTCAACGTATCCCTAAATAAGGCAATGTATTTTATGGGCCAGCTAACTTTGATCAGATCATTTCGAGTCAAAATGACAATTTCACCATTTAGTGCTCTAGATCACTCTTTTCTTCTAATTTATTGGTACACATCATGTGCCTTTTCTATTTGGTGTTGATAACATCCTAAATGGGAATACAACTCTAATGCATCTAACATCACCTTCCAATTCCTCTCTAGTCAAATTATGACCCAATAATATGACTTTCTAACTATTTTGATTAATTGAGGGCCAATTTTCAAATAAATTGCACAAATGTTGATTAACCTTGTTTAAGGCTAATTAATCCAAATCAAGAGCTTAAGTGGATTTTCCATGAGAGTTGTTAAATATTTCTTTTTAAAATTTGATTCTTATAAACTACATCATCAGGTGACATCATTTCTTTGCCTCCCATGCCTTTTCAATGGCCATTATTCCAAGGTCATGATGAAGATAATTATGGATTTAATTCCAATTACTAGGATTATACATGGCCACACATCTCAATCTTGAGATGGATGGTCATGGTTGATCTTGACAAATTTCAAAAATCTATAAATAGAGAGGCTATGGACATGAATTTTAAGCTTGAATATTGCAAATTTATAATGTTAAATTCTTTCCACAAGGTTTTCCATTTGATCATAGATTTTGCTTGCAAGCTTTATTGGTAGGCTAGTTTGGTGATTTGTAATCACAAGCCTAGGTTTTATGGAGTGTTCTTTAGGCATTGGAGGAACTTACCACCACTGTTGACAAAGACAAGGATGCTTGATCAAGGGAGAACATGTTTTTAAGCCACATGGGTATGGTGAATCCATTTGGGAAGGTAATGTGGTGTTTATTTCTTTCATTTCTCTCTTTCTATCCTTTGTAATTCCCATAGGAATAGATTGTCTTGGTTAGTTAGTTCTTTATGCATGTTTCATTATTTATCAACTAATGCTTGACTAACTTGCCTTGTAATCCTCTCTACATCTTGGCATGCCTGATGGGACTAGATGCATCTCACACTTGAAGAAGATCATTTTGAAACTTTAAAACATTCATTTGGACCCTTAAAACTCTTGAAAATTGATTTTTTAACTTTATTTTTCCATTTTGGGTTACCACAATTTTACACAGTAATCGACATTGGCAATTAATATCGCAATATATTGCATTAGCCTAACTAATGTTGATTGGGTAACTGATATCAGTTAGTAAAAGTAACCATCATCAGTTGTTTACTTAGGTTTTGTTTGGAAAAAAGAGGAATGTTGCATGTATGCTCTTCCATTTGTCCCCTTTAGGGAACCCTTAGAATCAAAAGCACCATTCCTATTACAAATAGCCTATTCCAAGGCTTAGAAATAATGTCACCTAAAACACTCTCCAAAAACTCATGAAAGTTTGGGTGATCTTGAAGATGACCCTAAATTCTTTCTATTTTATGCTTTCTATATTTTCATGAAAAACTTGGCTTACAAGGGGGATGTCATCAGCTCCTATGAGTTCTTTAGGGAAGCTTTGACTAAGGGTTTCACCTCTGGGCATTGACTTCATTTAACTCTTTTGGAGTTGCACATGGGATGTATTTATATTTGGACATCACATTACACTATGTGAATAGTAGGATATAGTGGTTGTAAAGAGGAATAGACCTTTTTAAAACTAGAAAATGCCATGGTCACCCAATTTTTGTGCTTGTATTTTGCATCATTTGACATGAAAGTCATTGTGCAATTGATTCCCCTAGAATGATCAAAACCTTACTAGTTTAGTAGACCCCACTTTTCCATACCTTGTCAGTTTAGACTTAAGATGTTTATTTTTTGCCATTAGCTTACTTGGTCTTGATTTGTGTCTAAAACTACTTGTTAACTCAATGAGCTTAACAAAACACATTGTCCTCAATTTTCTTGAGCAAGGGAGGCATTACGCTATCCAAATGGAAAATTCATATTTTCCTTATTCAAAGGGTTGTCAAAAGCTTTGTGTCATGTCATCCACTTTGGTGCAGTCATGCTACTCAATTAAGTCTAGATCTTTTACCCAATTTGTTTAAATCTTTAATTTATAATCCACATTCAAAATTGAACCTTTCTAAGTTCTAGGGGTTGGTGTGTCAAAGTGGGTTCACCATTTGTGCACTAAGCTTGTTTTAACTTGGGTGTAATTTTCCATTTGGATTGAAGGTCATTTATTAATATTCAAAATCATATATCATCTTGGTAGACTCAAGTCATCTTACATATCGCTCATGTTTTGAGTCTTGGAACATATTTTATCCTACTAGAATCATATAGAAATGTTATGCTACCTATTTGGTCCTATCTTTATACTTATTTATTCACGTATGTTTTTACATATTGAGTTGATTAGTTCATTTTGTATTCTTCATAATTTGGAGAGATTTCCTCTAAAATTCTAGGGTCAACTTGTCAAAGTTGAAACTAGATTTTACATTATGAACAATACACAAATATCCAAGCTTTAGTGTACTAGTTTTCACCTTGGGTCTTTGAGTTAACTTACTCTTTTCCAATCTATATTATTTCAACTTTACCAAAGGTTGAGTAAACTCGTGGACCAAATCTTCTAAATTTTGTGTAGTTTAAAACCACCCTCCCTTATAGTCCCATTGTTACCTTGGTTATTTGTTTAAAATATAGCTAAAATATACTTTGATTGGTTGTGGAAGCACTGGTCCAAAATTAGTCAAACACATAGAAAAAATCTTTTTAGACATGACTCAAAGGTTCAATAGTAGTGGGGCCTCTTATGGTCTTAGTTATGAAGATGAGAAATTTTGTGATGGTCAACATAACCCCATTGTTTTTTATTATATCCTCACAATAGTAGGATACAAAGATGATTACAATGGATATCAACCCCAACAAGATCAAGACAAGAGCTTCCTAGATTGATAGAATCATGTGTAAGACTACCTTCTAAGTTTCCTATAGAATAGTTTCATACCTTAGTTAGAGAAGGACAACAATGATAGAACGAGTAAGTATTTATACAAATAGACATACCTTCTTCCTCTAACAAAGGAAAGGAAATACAAGCAGAGTCAAAACCCACAAATCTAGATCTTCTAGCTAATATCAAGATAATAAGTCAATGATATGCAAATAAACTTATCATAGACTTAACTGACTCCCTAGTTGCCACTTCAATTCACCATAATGCGTTGAAAGAACAAGGAAACGAGGTTAGAAGTACACAATAAATATTGGATGAGGGCATTACCATAGTAGATCAAGGTAATATAAATGAACAGTTAAAGTCACAAGAGACCTTACAAAGTGTTCCATTTGATATGGAACATACATTCTTCAATCATCAAGAACCTCTTGTTACTTTACAAAATCAAACCCAAACATTCAATTTGAAATGAGGAAATCCCTCAAGATAATTTAGCTAGTTCTTTTCAACCAACCCAAAGATTGGTAAATAAACATAGAAATTTCCAAAGTCAACAAAGTGAGAAATAACCAAATTTAGGGAATGTTTTACAATCTAGGAATCAAAGGCCTATGTTCTCAACTCCAGCAACAAATTAGAACCAAAACATGGATCAAAAGGTATACGTTCCCTATAGATACACACAAAACTAGGGGCACATTATACGTCAACAAAAACTAAACCAGGGGCACATTACACCCCAATAGAAATAAATCCAAGGGCACATTCCACCCCAATATAAATAAAACTAGGGGTGGCACATTCCACCCCAATAACACCAAAACTAGGAGCACATTCCACCCCAACATCAGCAAAACTAAGGGCACATTCCACCCCAATAACATCTTATCTAATCCACAAATGCATCAAACATGAAAGAATGGAATTCTATGAAGGAAATTATCCAAAGATTGGAGATGAATAATAGAGTCAAAAATTACAAATTTGATGAGATATGCCCATATCCATTTGATTTATCTATTCTCCAAAACCCCTTTCCACCTCATTTTGAGGCACCCAAATTTGATAATTACAAAGGAAAAGGAGATCTATGTGAGCACATATAGGGATTCTTCATCTTATGTCAAGAAGTTACTTACAGGAGTGACTACTTACTATGAATATTTCTATAAAATTTAACAGGATGAGCTCTTGATTAGCTACGTAAACTACCCAAAGGATTAGTTGTGGATCAGAACAACTTATCAAAAAAGTTCGTTAACCATTTCTCATACAAGATAGAACATGAATTGACCATTGTTGACTTATGCAAAGCCAAGCAATGTGATGGTGAATGTTTTTTACATATCTACAAAGGTGGAGAGCATTGGCAGGCCACTTTCAACATAATTTAGCAGACAAAAAGTTGGCTAATATCTTTGCATCCATAAGTTACACATAATCTACAATTAGCTTGTGCTAACTCATTTGAAGAAATTATTAACAAAGGAGTGTATACTAAGAAGGATCTTATTACTAAGGGCCTTGTTAAGATTTTTGTGCAAGGTCAAATCTCAAAAAATTATGTAAGATAAGCCTAAGGGCTTTAGCAAAAATAAGAAGATTATTAGAAATGGGGTGACTGAAATAAGACATGTACAAATGGTACAGGCTATGCCTCCTTCAAATGTATAATTAACTCTTCCAAATCCACTTCCTACTCATAAATATAACCTCCATAAAGGACATTTCATAACAATTTTAGAGTCTTTAGTAACTTAGGAGAATTAATTGAAATAGTGTTACAAAAACTCATTACAGCTAATTTAATTATATGGCTAATATCAAGGACATTTCCTCAAGATCAACCAAAATCAGACTGGTACAAAGAGAATGAATGTTGTAATTTCTATCATGTTGTTGGTCACGATGCATATCATTGCATTCAATTGTGACATATTATTAAAAATGGTGAATTGTAAATTAAGTTGGCCTCTAATCAAGACATAAATTAGGATATAGGAATCTACAAATACCCCTTTCCTCAACATGATCCACCACCACCAAGAAATAATCAAAATGGTCACAATCAAGGATAGAGGTAGAATCAAAACCACAACAAGGTTAGAATCATAATGAGAATAATTGAAATCATAAAGCCCACACTAATAATGTGGCTTATAACTATAATAACACTATGGGATGCATTTCTACAACCCACATTACCACTGTTACTGTGAATCCACATGGCCAATCTCATGTTCCTCACAACACAGGACCCATCATTATAGGATTAGCACCTTATCCCCTTAGTAATACCATGTTGGGTTCACATCATCATGTTGCTACTCTATTTTCATGGGTTACTAATCTTAAATAGTAGTATCATTCTTCTAATTATAATAACTCCTTACCACCACTAGGTTGTGCAATCACAACTAGACACCCATGAGTTACCATTCAAGGCCCTTCACCCACTTCTTTCCATAAACCTACTGATAACATTGTGCCAATGGTTCTAAAGCCAAATACTATCCTAAAAAAGACTAAACTAGTTCAATCCACAGTTCAAAGGCCTTATAGTCTAACAGATCAATTAGATAAAACCCCTACACAAAGTTCTATATTATAACTCTTACAAACATCTGATGTCCATAGAAACATCTTCAATAAAATTTTACAAGAGTCTATTATGCCTAATGATATAAACCTTGATCAATTCCAGAACCTATTTGGACATTTTTTTTCATTTTAACAAATCACATTTGATCAAAAGGACATGTCCACCCTCAACCTGCACCAGAATAACCCACTATACATTGAGATAATCATTTTGGATCACAAGATCAAGTGGGTTCTTATAGATAATGGTTCAGGGCTAAACATCATATCTCTTAAACTGGTGTAATGATTGTGTTACATGGATAAAGACATGCAACCAGAAAATATTACAATCAAGGCTTATGACAACGTCGAGAGGGAGTCATTCGGTATAATTTGGTTGCTAGTAATGGTTAGGTCTATTTCTTATCACACCTTATTATATATTTTGGATATTGAGATTCATTATAATATACTTCTTAGTTATCCTTGGATTCATGAAGTACAGGTAGTTTCATATACTCTTCATTAATGCCTTAAATTTCCCCATGATGGGATTGAGGTTATTATTCCCACTTATCAGCAGCCATACTAATACTGCAAACATATTGAAGCAAATTTTTATAATTATAACAGTTGGAAATATTGTCATTGATGTCAAAGGTCTAGAATTATTGGTGATAAAGGCCCCATTGCATTTAATGTTGTTTTTAATAAATATATCTTGGCTAATATGAGTTAATATTTATTTAATATTAACAAATATATTTTTGGTTGCATATGAGACAAAAGAAGGGCCCATGGAGAAGTCGAAGATCCATGGGGTAAAGACAAAAGAGTAAGGGCACAATTTCTCATGAAGGGACACTTTGAGGAATATGAAAAGTCACCAAAGATAAGGACAAAAGTGGGAAGGACGTTTTTGGTCATGAAAGGTCACCACATGACAATTCAAAGGCTTGAATATGAAGGGTCAGCCAAGATTGGTGCCATTTTACATGAGGATTGAAGGGTCACAAAGGGGGAAGGCCAAAGGTCATTTGGAAAGCTATAAATAAAGGCTTGAGAAGCCATTTTTAATATGAGAGATAGAGGTTGATTTGATATTGTCATATCTAGCCTAGAAGAGCAATTGTGAAATATAAATATGATTTGTATTTATTATATCTTGCTTAGAAGAGCAAAGGTGAGAGAGAGGAAAGAGATGTTGTATTGATCTATCATTTGTTGAGATAAAAACATTGAGAGATAGGTGTGTGGTATACACAAAGGGTTGGTGCTCCTGTGGGTTGGTGCTCACAAATTATTGCTGCGTTGGTGCTCAGCAAAGGGGTTGGTGCTCTTGTGGGTTGGTGCTCACGAATAGTAGCTGGGTTGGTGCTCGGCAAAGGGGTGTGGTGTTCCTGTGGGTTGGTGCTCATGAATAGTAGCTAGGGTGGTGCTCGACAAAGGGGTATGGTGCTCTTGCAAGCTTGGCTTGTGAATATTGTTTGGGTTTGTGCTCATTCATATACTTGAGATTGTTCTCTGTGGTTTTTCCCACATTGGGTTTCCACGTTATATCTGGTGTGTCTCTCTATCTTGTGTGGTGTTTATTGTTTGAGTTTAATTGTATATCTTGAATGTTTGATTAAGTGAAATTTGGTTAAAGGAAAGTTTTATAAGATATATGATATACTGATTCACCCCCCTCCTCAGTATATCCTATGCTTAACAATTGGTATTAGAGCAGGTTCCTTTCTGAAAAGTTTTACAGCTTGAAGGTAGATTGGGAAAGCATGATGGCTGGGTCACAAGAAGGATTTTCTACAAATAAGGCACCTTTATTTGATGGAACAAATTATGATTTTTGGAGCATGAAAATGAAGGTTTATTTGATGGCCCTTAGATTTGACATATGGAAGGCAGTGGTGGAGGAATATGAAGAGCCACAGACATTTGCAATTACTCCAATAGAAAAGAAGGCAAGTGAATGTAATGCTAAATCTTTAAATGCTATTTCATGTGGTTTATGTGAATCTAATTTTTTTAAATTTATGTAATGTAAATCTGCTCATGAAACTTGGGTAAAACTTGAGAATATTTACAAAGGTGATGGAAAGGTTCAGCAAGGTATGCTGCAGACTTTTAGAAGGTAGTTTGAAAGTTTGAAGATGGAAGAAGATGAAGATATAGCAAGTTATCTTTTACGAGTTGATCAAATCATAAATAAAATTCAAGGTCTTGAAGAAACATTGGATGAGTCAATGGTGGTGCAAAAGGTTTTGAGATCTCTACTAATGAGATATGATGCAAAGGTTTTGGCAATCGAGGAGATGAAAAATTTAGCCAAGCTAAAGATGGATGAGCTTCATGGTATTCTCATGGCATATGAGATGCGGACAAAACAAGATAAACCCTCAAAGAGAGAAGTAGCTCTCAAGACATCAAAGAAGGAGAAAGCTAAAATTCAAGAATCAAGTGATAGTTCCAGTGATGATGAAGATGATAATGGATCACTTTTCATTCGCAAGCCGAAAAGAGGAACAGGTAAATATCAAGGAAAATTACCTTTTAAATGTTTTAATTATCGAAAGATTGGACATTTTTTAGCTAGATGCCCAAATAAGGGTAACGATGAAGAAGAAGAAGAAGAAGAAAAGCTTACATGCAAGAAAAATTTCAAAGGCAAATCTAAGAAGGGATTTGAGAAGAAGAACTTGTATTCTAAGAATCCTAGCTCAGTCGAAGATAGTGGAATCAGTGATTTAGAAGAAGAAGAGATTCTATTCATGGCCATACATGAAGGTGATCAAGAAGAAGAAGAGGAGGAAGATGAAGTGAATATGGAAGGAGAACTCATTTGTGCCTTAGAAGAGTTAGAAGTTGTTCATAAGAAGAATCAAAGATTAAAGTGCCAGATCGAGAAAAATAAATAGAAGTCAAAGGAAATGATTGAAGATCTATAAGCACACTTTGAAGAAGCCAAGAAGAATGAAGAAGATCTCACAGCACAGTTGGAAATAACAAGAAAATAATGTTAAAGGTATGTTATATAAATTTCCTCTTTAAAATAAGATATTAAGAAAGCAGTCAGTGATAAAGTAGTCAATGATTCAAAATTTGAAGATAGCCCTAACATGCTGAATAAGATACTGGAAAGTCAAAAATCATATTTAGATAAGACAGGGATCAATTTTGAAAAGAAAAAGAGCTATGCTGAAGCTCTTACACAAGAGGAAACAAAAAGGGGAGAAGTGAAGAATACAAAGGACATTCCAAATAGAGAAGGCTGGAGAGAACAAAGCTACAAAAGACAATCAGGTCAGAGATATACAAACAGGGCTTATTTTTATGGCTAATTTTTTTATTGTAATGGATATGGTCACAATAAATTAGAATGTAGAAAAAGAGCTAACAATTTCAAAAATAATGAGAAGGAAAGTCAAGTAGAGTCAAGCAGAAGCCACAACTCTTTTGCTCCTCTATCAAGCTTTGATGAAGAGACCATAGTATGCTACAAGTGTAACAAATTCAGACACATAGCTTGGTGTTCTAGAAGCATGTTCAAGTCAGTCAAAAAGGATCAGAGTTTTAAAGCACCATTCATCAAGAAGAAGGTTCAGACATGTTCATGGCAGAAGAAACAACATGAAGATTCTATGATGGTTTAGACAACCCTGCATGTAAGAGGTAAAGATCAGCCATGGTTAATTGATAACAGATGTTTGAGGCATATGATAGGTGATAAAAGTAAGTTCATATCTCTAAAGAAGATCAATGGTGGTATTGTGAGATTCAGAGATAAAACCACTGCTAGGATAGCTAGAAAAGATACTTTGAGTTTGGATTATGGTAGAACTAAGACTAAGAATGTTTTATATGTAAAAGGTCTTAAGCATAATCTATTGAGTGTTAGTCAAATATGTGATCAAGGATAGACATTAAAGTTTCATAAAGAAGGTTGTGAGATTAGAATAAAATATTCAAATGAGTTGATTGTAGATGCTCAAAGGATAGGGAACAATGTGTATGTATTGTCAGATATATTCTCAAAGGCACGATCAAAGGATACATTCAAAGATCAGTGAGAGGAGTTGGGAGTAATTTATATTACTTCCTACCATTGATGTTTAGCATCAAGTGAGGGGGAGCTAAGTGTTAGCTCCAGCTAGGCCCTTTGCCATTGATGTCAAAGGGGGAGAATAATAGGTACAGGTATAGGTATAGAAATAGGTACATGGAATAGGTAAAGGTTTCTATAGTAAGGGGGAGTTATTGTATGTTTTTAGATGATAGGATGTGCAGGTGATAGGATGTGGTAGTTTCAAGATTGAGGTTGACATCAATGACAAAGGGGGAGATTGTTGTAAATATTTTCATTGATGTCAAAGGTCTAGCATAATTGGTGATAAAGGCCCCATTACATTTAATGTTGTTTGTAATAAATATATCTTGACTAATATGAGTTAATAATTATTTAATATTAATGAATATATTTTTGGTTGCATATGAGACAAAAGAAGGGCCCATGGAGAAGTTGAAGAGCCATGGGGTAAAGACAAAAGAGTAAGGGCACAATTTCTCATGAAGGGACACTTTGAGGAATATGAAATGTCACCAAAGATAAGGACAAAAGTGGGAAGGACGTTTTTGGTCATGAAGGGTCACCATATGACTTTTCAAAGGCTTGAATATGAAGGGTCATCCAAGATTGGCACCATTTTCCATGAGGATTGAAGGGTCACAAAGGGGGAAGGCCAAAGGTCATTTGGAAAGCTATAAATAAAGGCTTGAGAAGTTATTTTTAATATAAGAGATAGAGGTTGATTTGATATTGTAATATCTAGCTTAGAAGAGCAATTGTGAAAGATGAATATGATTTGTATTTGTTATATCTAGCTTAGAAGAGCAAAGGTGAGAGAGAGGAAAAATTTGTTGTATTGATCTATCATTTGTTGAGATAGCAACATTCAGAGATAGGTGTGTGGTATACATAAAGGGGTTGGTGCTCCTATGGGTTGGTGCTCATGAATATTAGCTAGGTTGGTGCTCGAAAAAGGGGTGTGGTCTCCTGTGGGTTAGTGCTCATGAATAGTAGCTGGGGTGGTACTCAGCAAAGGGGTATGGTGCTCTTGCAAGCTTGGCTTGCGAATATTGTTTGGGTTTTTGCTCATTCATATACTTGAGATTGTTCTCCATGGGTTTTCCCACATTGGATTTCCACGTTATATCTGGTGTGTCTCTCTATCTTGTGTGGTTTTTATTGTTTGATTTTTATTACATATATTGAATGTTTGATTAAGTGAAATTTGGTTAAAGGAAAGTTTTATAAGATATATGATATACTGATTCACCCCCCCTCTCAATATATCCCATGCTTAACAATAACTATTGCCTAGGTTCTAAATTCATTTCAAAGAAGAACAAATCCATCATTTCTCACCCATCTCCACCTAATTATATAGACCCTGGTGATTTAGCCTCCACTTCAATCGATCCATCTCCTACAGCTCTAGCCAAGAAGGTTATTGTTAAATATGTAGGCAATTCCACATACCATCTGAAGGACATCCTCCATATTACAAAATTACCAAAATCCCCTAACACATTTGGTAAACCTAAAACTTCCCAAACTCCTAATAGACCTGATTAGATTTGGAAACCAAAGAAGAAGCAACCAAAACCTCTTATGATTTTTGTACATACAATTGCACTAAATAAATATCAAGAGGCTTTTCTTGATGGATATTGGTTATATTTTGAATGCCTTGCCAATTATTTTTAAAATCCAAAGTATCCTATCCATAACAAGATAATGGATCATCTTGAATATGTAGGGAAAGGCCTTAGCCCACAGGCACAAGGAATTTTAGAACCCTTATCAACTAGAGTTGTTAATTGGAATCATGGTCTTAGATTTAGACCACTAGAGGATGACCTCATAACATTTGGTAGTGACTCTTCTAAAGTGACTAGTAACAATACTCCTATTAACAACACAACATCCCATTATAGCCTTTTCAATGAGTTTGCTAATTTAGATTTGTTTGATTCAAATGCCATATTGATCATAACACCTATTAGAGCTTCCCATCCTAGTGGTGCTTCCCTTCTTGAAGTAGGACATTATATATTTACCATTGGTGCTTCCCATCCTGAATCAAACCCTCATTATATCCTATGCCTTTTCTATCTTGAACTCATAGATTGGGATTAGCAAAATTTGGTCATATGGCTTGATGAGTTTCAAAATGAAGAATCAATTATAGAATACATAGGCCTACGAGATGCATTCCCCATTGTTGATCATAACAAGGAATTTAATTTGTCATTGAATTTTTCTACCTACTCTAGAGAACATGCAAACTTTTTTGGTCATAATAAAGAAACAAACATCAAGATCTTCAGGTGAAAACCTATTTGAGTTACTTATTAATCAAGGAAAAAGTAAAGAAAAAGATAAGCCTTTGAATGAAAACCTATTTCAGGTGCTCCCTAGTGAGAAAGTTTTCTCATCTCATCAGGATATAGAAAGTCCATCTATGCTAAGTTCTATAACTAGTACAAGCATCTCTTCAAAATAAAATCAAATATTTGAGCATCTTGCTCTTGAGTTTCCAAAGGTTTTTGCCAATTGGCTCTACCTGAGAAGGTAGATTTTGATTTTTCATATTATCCAAATCTTTGGGAGGGACAACAAGAAGATATAGTAGAAAAAAATGATCATGACCATACATTGCCTACAATTTTAGAGGATAGATCCACACTCCTTATGAAAATCACCATAGAAGTGAATTTGGGAACCCATGAGGATCTTAAATTTATTTATCTTGGAGCTTCCCTTACTGAAGTATAATGTGAACATATTATATATATTCTTAAGGATTATATAGACATCTTTGCATGGGCATACTCCAACATTCCAGGCTTAGACCTAGATTTAGTTGTGCATTATCTTGTTGTTCACCCTGATGCTAAACTAGTCAAGTAAAAGTTGAGAAAGATGAAAAGCACCATAGAAGTGAATTTGGGAACCCATGAGGATCTTAAATTTATTTATCTTGGAGCTTCCCTTACTGAAGTATAATGTGAACATATTATATATATTCTTAAGGATTATATAGACATCTTTGCATGGGCATACTCCAACATTCCAGGCTTAGACCTAGATTTAGTTGTGCATTATCTTGTTGTTCACCCTGATGCTAAACTAGTCAAGCAAAAGTTGAGAAAGATGCATCCATGCATTTCCCTTTTGGTTAAGGCCAAGTTAAAAAATATTTTAGGAGCCAATTTTATTATACCACTAGACTACTTTTAATAGATTTATAACATAGTGCCAATAAGTAAAAATACCCCAGGCATTCATGTTTGTACTAATTTTTATGATATCAACAAAGCATGCCCAGAAGATGATTTTCCTCTGCCTAACATCAACAAGATTGTTGACTCAAATGTTAGGTACAAGATGATATCCTTAATATATGTATTTTTTAGTTATAATCATATCAAGATAACCCCTAAAGATCAGCATAAGACCATGTTCACCACTCCGTGGGGGACATTTTATTACCAACTCATGCCATTCGATTTGAAGAATGTTGGAGCCACATATCAACATGTAATGACTGTCATCTTTTATGAGATGATGAATGACATTGTTGAGGACTATGTTGATGATATACTAGAAAAATCAAGAATAAAAGCTAGATACCTTGGCATTCTATGAAGAATATTTGAGAGGCTTCATGCATATAAAGTCCACTTGAATCCTAAGAAATGTGTCTTTGGAGTCACATCAAGAAAATTTCTAGGGTTCATTATATCACAATGAGGGATTGAAGTCAACCCTATAAAGGTCACCACTATTATGGAAATACCTCCATGAAACAATCTTTAATAGTTGTGAAGTATACAAGGCAAGACCCAGTCTATACACAGGTTTATTTCTCAATTGATAGATAAGTGCAACCCATTTACCCATATCTTAAATAAAGGGGTAACATTTCAGTGGGATGAAGATTTTTAGATAGCATTTTCAAAGCTTAAAACACACTTGGCCAATCCACCAGTCTTACGACCTCCAACAAAAGTAAAGTGACTAATTTATGTATCATCAATGGAACATGCACTAGGGGCACTTTTGGCTCAACATGATAATCATGGTAAGGAACACATGGTTTATTATTTAATCTTCACATTGGTAGATTATGAACATAATTATATTCCTATTGAGAAGCCATGTTTAGCTATGGTGTTTGCCACTCAAAAATTATGACATTATATGCTATATAAGAAAACTATTGTTATCACCAAGGTAGATCCTCTCAAGTTCCTCTTATCTAAAGTATCTCTTTAAGGATGCATGGATAAATCTATTATGATCCTTAGTGATTTTGATATTGAGTACCAGAATAAAAAGGCAATAAAACGTTTGGTTCTTGTAGACTAAATTGTAGAAGCTTTTATTACGGCCCCACAAACTCTCAACTTTGACCTTCCAGATGACTCTATCATGAAGATAGAACAAGTATCACAAGAACTTAAATATTGGATGCTCTATTTTGATGGATCCTTCACATCTTGAGGGTCTGGAGTTGGAATATTTTTGATCATACCATAGGGGGATTTTATCCCCAAAGCATTCCATATATAATTCTAGTGTACAAATAATATGGCCAAATATGAGGGATTAGTTGCAGGGATCCATCTTACCATACAATTAGATATTCAAAGCTTAAAGGTCTATGGAGATTCATAGCTAATAATAAATTAGACAACTCTCTAGTATCAAACAAGAGATGATAAGCTTGTTCCTTACAAGCAAATTGTCGATAACCTCAAAACACATTTTAAATATTTACAGTTTGAGCAAGTTCTATGAGTCAACAATAGATCTATGATGCCATGGAAATAATCAATTCCATGATTAAAATACATGATAGTGCTAAAGATTACCAATTATTGATTGAAAATATTCTTCAATCAGCATATATTCTATCTGATTTAGAGAGGATATTCACTATTTTTGATCCTAATCCCTCCCCTGAGCTACCATGGTACCCATATTTTTGTAACTATTTCTATAGTCATGTATTTCCTACCAATCTTTCCAACAACCAACAAAAACTATTGCTTCATCGCTTAACATGTTATATCCTCCTTGGAAAAAAAATTATTGAAAAGGTTATGATGGAATGCTTATTTGTTGTTTATCTTTGGGAGAATCTAAGCTGGCACTAAAGGAGGTTCATGAAGGAATGTGTGGGGCCCATACCAATGGTGTAGTCCTAGCAAAGAAACTTCTTAGAATAGGCTATCATTGGCCCAAAATGGAGATAGATGCTTGTAATTATGTAAAGAAGTGTGTTCTTTGTCAATAGCATGGAAACTTGATACATGCACCTTCCTTACCATTGTAGCCGATTACAACACCATGGCCGTTCTCAACATGGGGTCTCGATCTCATTGTAAAAATTACCCCAACATCTTCATATGTCTATAAATCACATTTTGATTACAACTGAGTACTTTACCAAGTGGATTGAGGCCATTCCTCTCACTTATGTTACTAGGAAAAAATAGCCAAATTCATTCATTACCATATCATTTATCGATATGGCATCCCAACCCATATTATATTTGATAATGGTGGATCTTTTGTAAACTAAGATGTGAAATCTCTTTATGCAAAATTCAAAATCAAGAAAAATAAATCCACTTTGTATAACCTGAAAGGCAATGGACAAGTTGAGGCATCAAATAAAACCATTTTAGCCATCTTAAAGAATATTTCCAATGATGTTGGTTGTAATTGCTACTTACAACTCTTTCCCGCACTTTGGGCTTATAGAACCAATCATTGTACCCCCACTAGAGCTACTCCATACTCACTTGTTTTTGGCACTAAATCTATCATCCTAATTGAGATTGAGATACCATAATTAATAATATCACTAGAGCACATTGAATATGATGAATTTTATAGAGCCTCACAATTGCAAGAACTAGAACTTCTTGATGGTAAGCGTTTGGCTACCCTAAAAAACCTGTAGGCCTATCAGAATAGATTACAGAGAAGCTAAAACAAGTGCATTCTCTCTCAAGAATTTGAGATTGGTGACTTAGTTCTGAAAGAGAACCAGAAGAATATGAATGTTAAACCTAAAAACAAAGGCAAGTTTTAACCTAATTGGGTAGGACCATATATTGTCATAGCAAACTATGGATCAAGATCATATCAACTAGCTAAACCTAATGGTGAAAAACTTTTAGAACCCATGAACATCATACACCTTAAGAGGTTCTATGCATGAATAGCACTGAACCACTACCTATAAGACCCCTAACTTGGGGAAAACTTGTGTTGTTGTAATTTTCTCCCACCCTTTTATCTTACCTTGAACACATTTTATACTACCTTGGTCAACTTTTCATGAATCCTGACAATAAAGGATTTAAACCCTTGGCACTCTAAACACATTCTTCATCCTATTATGGATTTCTCCCTTTGAGAAGCATGTTCTTTGTTTTGTCTAGGACATGTTATAATCTTGAACACTTTTTGTCCCTTGACCAATTATGATCTTGATTATGTCTCATGAACATTATGAACATCTTCAATAGTAGTTCTATAAATCAATTCAGCTAGGATAGTCTTGTATAGCCTCAGACAAGTGAACAACTGCATCTTCTTAGTTCCCATATTTGTTGTTCTTTCTTTTTTTATCAATAACCTTGCTCTTTCCCATTTATGAGCATGGGAAATTACAACTAGCTTAGTTGTCTTATTGGAACCTCTACTCTTAGGACGTGCATCTCCTTGACTAGATGGTCCCACCTTGTGCATATTTTATCCAAAAAACACCAAAAACATTAGAAATAATTTAAAAACACCAAAACATTAGAGTATGATCCATAAAAGAATAAAAAACATTATCTCACACTTCTGTAAATTCCCATTACACCATCCCATGCTCTTACCATTTTTTGAGTAACTATTAAATTTGAACTCTCTCACCATTTTGTGAGAAACTTTTAAGTTTGTTACATTTTTGCCATTTTAAAAGCATATAAATACCAGTTCATTTCAACTTGTCCCATGCACTTTCCATTTTACAAGGTCATTCTTTCTCATCTCATCAACTTCTTGTTTGCCAGACCATTCTCATTTGTTTGTCATATCTTCAATTTCTTCTCTAAATCATGCTGGTGTGATCATCATTTTTCTTCTATCCCATTTCCTAGGAGAACTATATTTGGCCTGAAGTTCATGTTGGAATATGCATCCATGGAACTATGTAGGCAATATCCACTTGTTTTGTACATTTGGAGTCAGCTCAGCCAACCCCTTCCTTTTCTTCTCTTCCCCATTTATTTTTTCATTTGTTCCTCTGTAATTAGGGAAAAATTGTCATGTCATTATTCTTTGTTATGATATGGTGGAAAGTAATGCCTCTATCTCACATACATGAACATTTGTATTTAAACTTTACTAAATTGGTTTTTGTTTGTGTGTGTTTATTTGAGTTCTCTTGGTGTTTTATTGTGTTTTCTTGGTGTTTTGTTGTGATTTCACACCTCTCCTTTTATTTATTATTTCTTGTCTCATCATGGTCTTGTGTTTCCTTATTTTTTTTTTCTTGTTTCTTTTATGTTTTAAAACATCTTGATGATTCACATGGATCTCGATTGTTTATATCTAGATCCTATGTTATTACGTTTTTCTTGGACCATTTTATTTATTTGATTGTTGTTGGTGTCTTATTTTTTAGTTTAATTTTGATTTTATATTCAGGAATTCCTTGATGGTCCACATGGATCTTGATTATTCATATCTTGGTCTCATGTCATTAAGATGTTCTTTACTTTTATTTTTAAACATTTTTTTTCTACTTAAGATCATATCTTGTTTTCAAGATAGGTTCATTTATGTTTATCTTTGTCTTTATTTTTTGCTTTTTTGTTTAAATTTAAATCGTTGTAACTCTAGTTTTGGTCATTGTTTCACCATTATTCTTAGTTATAGATATTCACATTTGAACTAGCTCAGCATAATTAGAATCTTATCATTCTAAGTTATTCATACTTATGATGCCTAATTTATTTTTCTATAGCAACTCTTAATGTCTTAACATCAACATCAGCTCCAATGAATGATTCTCAAGAACACTCTACAAAACCTAGGCTCATGATATGGAATTAGGATTCTAGGTAACATGAATTTTAGGCTTCTTTGTCTATTCTTAAACATGCATCTCTTTGCATACATTATAAGTCTAATGAATTCTTGGTCATTTTTCATCATTCATCATTCGTCATTCCATTCTCTCCCAAATTTGGGTGAACAACATTGGCATAAAGTTCATGTTGGAACATGAGTCCTTGGAACTATGTAGGCAATGCTCAATTTCTATTGAGGTCAGCTCATCTATCTCCATTCTTATTTTTATCTCTCTCATCACTTTTTGCATTATCATATGCTTGGTTTTATATGGCTTTATAAGCCATTACACCATCGCATGTACATTTTCACCCAATCACTTTAACCTATCTTTTTGGTTATATCCTTGAGCTACTTTTCTTGCCAATTGCCCATGCTAGGGCACAACATCTGAATATCTAAATCATATCAGCTCTATAGGGGAAAATCATTATTTATTCTTTATCAATGATCAAGATTCACCCTACTGGGGTAAAACTAATTTATCACAATCAAATCTGCTCTTCTAGAGTACTTATTATCTTCTCTTTGGAGACCCTATTCTAGTGGTGCTTCCCTTCCTAAAGTAGAACATTCTCCCTTTTCCTCTAATTACAATCTCTCCACATTAAATCCCATGATGGAAATATTTTACTATGTAACTTGTGTCAAGATTTATCAATATCATAAATGTGTAGCTGGTACTCTCAAATTGGGTACATTTACAATGTGTCCTTTACATTTATGGATTGAATATTTCCCATTACCCCTATCTTTAAGGCCTATTATACCTCTCATTATATTTTTATCATTGATGGTAATCATGTGTGCAATAATTATCTCATCTAGATGTGATCTATTCCATGGGTTAATCTCTCACTTTCTCTCTTTTTGAGAGTTCATCATTTTCTTCCATCCTAATATGTTCTCTTGAGGGGGCATCATGGGTCTGTTCCAATTTCTTCTTGACAACTCTTTTCTTTGAAAATATGTTGCTCCACCTAAATGTCTCTCTACACCTATTCAAATAGGAGCAAAATGTAGACATCCAATTCCTAACACCATTTATGTTAAAATTGTCAATCTTACTTGAATTGCACTCAAATGCACATTTTAGGTCACAATCCATAAAACACCCTAAATGGTTTGAACTTGTCACTTACAAGTTCCATTTTAGGTCAAAGTGTCCCTAAATAGGGCAATGCATTTTATGGGCTAGCTAACTTTGGTCAGATTATTTCGAGTCAAAATGATAATTTTGCCATTTAGTGCTCTAGATCACTCTTTTCTTCTAATTAATTGGTACACATCATGTACCTTTATTATTTGGTGTTGGCAACATCCTAAATGGAAATACAACTCCAACACATCTAACATCCCCTTCCAGTTCCTCTCTAGTCAAATTATAACCCAGTAATATCACTTTTTGACTATTTTGATTAATTGAGGGCCAATTTTCAAATTAATTATACAAATGTTGATTAACCTTGTTTAAGGCTAATTAATCCAAATCAAGAGCTTAAGTGTATTTTCCATGATAGTTTTTTAATATTTCTTTTTTTTTAAATTTATTCCTATTAACTACATCATTAGGTGACATCATTTCTTGGGAAAACATCCCTAGGCCATAAATGTCACAAATATCAAGATTATGGGTCGCCCATGCCTAGTTAATGCCTCCCATGCCTCTTCAATTCCCCTTCTTCCAAGGTCATAATGAAGATAATTATGGATTTATTTCTAAATATTAGGATTATCCATGGCCACACATCTCAATAAATGGTCATGGTCGATCCTGACCAACCTCAAAAACCTATAAATAGAGAGGCCATGGACATGAATTTTAAGCTTGAATATTTCAAATTTATAATGTTAAATTGTTTCCACAAGGTTTTCCATTTGATCATAGATTTTGCTTGCAAGCTTCATTGATAGGCTAGTTTAGTGATTTGGAATCATGAGCCTAGGTTTTATGGAATGTTATTGAGGAATTAGAGGAGCTTACTACCATTTTTGACAAATACAAGGATGCTTGATCAAGGGAGAACATGTTTTTGAGCCATATGGGTATGGTGAATCCATTTGGGAAGGTAATATGGTGTTTCTTTCTTTCATTTATTTCTTGCTATCCATTGTAATTCCCATAGGAATAGATAGGCTTGATTAGTTATTTATTTATGCATATTTCATTATTTATTGACTAATGCTTGACTAAATTGCTTTGTAATCCTCTCTACAGGTATCACTCCTACCATTTAATAAAATGGATCAACTAATCCTACTCTTCATTTAAAAACATTTGGAAAGCTATAGAAAGTTTGGGTCAATATAAATACCTTTGTTGTTACCAAGATATTAACAAAAACTCTCATGGGTGATGCTTTAGATTGGTACAACTAACTTAAATATCATTCTATCACTAGTTTAGAAGATTTATTTAATGCTCTAGTCTAAGAATTCCAAACTAGTGATTTCCTTGAGAATACCTTGGCCCATTTTATCAAATGCAGAAAACTTGAAACTAAAACCACACAAGCTTTCATTAAATGATAGAAGATGTTATCTAATAAATGTGAACATAATATGGCTGATGATAACCTTTTCCATCTATTTACCAATGCTCTTTTTCCCATATTAGAATATCAGGTCTAGACTCTCTCTCCACCTACTTTGGAGGAGGCTATAGACCAATCTAATGATCAAGATTTCCTTATGCATCAATTCAAACCATAAGCTTCCCCTCCTAACCACATCGCCAATCCTCATTTATATTCAGCTAACAACATCAATGTTCATAAAACTTTATCCTTAGAAAATTTACAAACACATCTACCAAAGCCTCTCCCATGATAACTTGATCCCACTCATCCTATGAAATATTAGTATGATCTCAATAAAAAATTTGGTTTCATGCTAGTTGGGGTCATTCTCATGAGACTTGTAGGCAAATTTATAATTTAGTTATGTATTTCCTTCCTGGTCCCAATTTTGACCATGATTATATCATTCATAAATACTAGCAAGCCTATGACATTGATATCAAAACCCATGAAACATAAAATAAATCTCAATCTTTGAACTAGGATAATGTTCACTTGGCCAATTATAAAGGTCCTTTTATAAATCACTAAGATAATAGAGATAAGCCTACCCCTTTTACCAATAATGTTGATAGTTTTATTGACCCAAATCTTGAAGAGAATGTGGTCAATATGACTAATATGACAAGGGTGGTTTCTTTCATTGATCCTCAAAACATCCACACACCTTAATTGTCTCACACATTTCATGTTATCCAATATTATTATCCAACTCACTTAACTAAGTTGGGGTAAGAAGACCTCGTATCCTTTGATGAACTAATTCCAACACCTCCTTTAGATAACACTTCTCATACCATTTATACCATCCCTCTAGCCTTATTACCTATCACCAATGATACTCAAAATTCCCTCAACACTTATTCTCAAACCAAACCTGCTTTAACTACCCCATCCTCTCAAGATAATTAGAAAACTTGTCCTCTAATTAAACCTTCTATCTCTTATCATCATAAATTCACATATACTTTGACTCTTCCTTTCGAGGACCTCCTTCAACACTATTCACCTTTTTCCAATAGTCCTCTTATGGGTTATAATGAATGGGATCCTATCATAGATCTTACTAATATTCCATCTCAAATCCCATTTATTGATTTTATGCATCATCATAACCATCTTATGCATCTTTTATTCAAAATGAACATCCCTCATCCTCCCCTAATAGGATGTGAAGCCACCTTATCTAGATTAGAAGATATAATTTTATAATAGTGTGAAGAGATGTTTATACATTTTGATGAAACAATGGATAATTCTCTCTCCCTCAAATTCCCCATTACTTCTATGATTCCTGATGAGATTCTACTTCATGAAGATGATCCTCCTCTTTTTATTAGTATCCAAATTGGTGATATCCAAGTCAAGTATGCTTTAATTGACAAAGTTTTCATCACTTGTGTTACATCTCTTTATTTTATCAAAAAAAATTGATATTTTAAGTGTAATCTTAAATCCAAATGTAACACATGTTAAGTCTATGATCGAGGCAAATGCCTCCTTTAGGTTGTGTGTGGATCCCCATAACCATCCCACCTATCATCATTCATGTGAAGGTAATGATATTCAAATTTCTTATATCTTATAACATTTTTATTGGTAGGCCATGGACTCATTACATGAGGGTAGTTGCCTCCTCTAATTTCCAATATGTCAAATTTCCTCACAATGAAGCCATCTACAGGATTCAAGGTGACACCAATCCTTAGAATTTTTTAAAATTCCAAGACCATGGTGTGTTCAATACTCCTACCCTTAAACCATTGCCAAAATTTTTATTTCATGAATCTCAACAGTTTAATTTTTTAATCAATTCTACTTGAGGTTACAATGGTCACCCTGAACTCATCAAGAATATACCCCCTAACCTCCTAGATTTTTATGATGATGAGCCTAATGAGATCAATCTCAAAATTAAAACTTTGGATCTCTCACCTCATCTCATTTTTTATTTTCCCACTTCTTTACAACCTCAACCACCTTGTGATGACATTCCCATTGTCTTAACTAAGACTCAACATTCCATTCATTACACCACAATAGATGACAAGGTACTCCCTACCTACACCATTGATCTTTATACTCTTAATTATGATGATGGATATACCTTAGATGATCCATTTTTAGGAGATCTAGTTTAGGTTTAAGATTTTGATATTATTCTTTATCATTCCTCTTTACTTTAATCTTTCATAATATATTATAACATTCCATCTTATATTTTTCCTAATTTTAGTATGTTTCCTCTTTATCATAGGGTAGAGATGGTGCACACACCTATAGTTTCTAAATAACCTCATAGGATTATGCTTATGTATCATGTTATGACTGGTCCCTATCATTTTTCTAGATACCATGACCCCTTTAGCTAACTTATCCTTGAGATACTTACAACTATCCTTTAGCCTTCTATGGACCCTACCCCTCTCTCAGTAGAGCCTAGTTCACATATTATTTCCACTTTAGCTGATTCTCATCCTATTTCTCCTTCAGTCAAGCCTTGTCTAGTATCTCCACCAGACCCACCTTATTTTGGTGATGGTTTGATCCCTTTACCACAACTAGTTACTTCACCCACCAAATGGGTTGATCAACCTTATTGTGAAATTCATAAAGTTGATGATCACTGGACTAGAAACTGTTCACTATACCTGTATTCCTTAGATTTTGTTTTCACACCTCTTATGAGTACATAGACCAACTCTATTCCTAAGTGTATCTATTATTTCCATGGCAAATATAACGATTCTTCCATACATTGTCAAAATTTGTATAAATATATAGACACCTTATTTCCCACCACTCCTCATCCCTCAAACAAGGCTATACATCCCCCAATATTATTACCTAAGTGACTTCCTAAGTATATAGAGGTATATTGTCTTTGGCACCAATGTGGCACACATCAAACTGATCATTGTCTCATCCTTCAACATCTTAAGGATCACTTCCTAACCATTATTATACCTTCTACCCTTCTCCCCATAGGTCACCCTTATAAAAAGGCTTCCCCTTCTTCCCCCATGGATGTTTCACAATCTATGGTCCCTTCTCCACCTGTGAATCCCTCACTTGTAGACCTTTCCTCACCCATGAATCCCTCTCTATTGATGACTCCTTCATTGGTGGTACCTTCCACAATAGTGACGCCTTCATCTCCTGTAGAAACCACTCCCATACACTCTCTTGAGAATCCCCTACATGATAACCCTCATCATCATGATCTTTAAATCATTCTTAAATTTTTTTTCAAGGAGATTCACCATGAAGTATTTTCTCAACTTTCACTAAAGATCAATGAGACATTAGCTACAGTTCAAATTCATAAAGACTTAATAGATGTTATATATAATGTGTGGGGACAAATATATCAGTACTTATGAATATATACATGGTGTTCTTACATTATTATTTTGATTCAACATGTGTTCCAACTTTACATTTATCTTTTTTATATTTTTTCACATTGTGTCAAATTATTATCTATCTAACATGGTGACTTTGGTTTTGCACTTTATTTTGTTTATGATGTCATTATGTTATCTTATTGATTCTTTTTCATAATTTCATTATTTTTCTTCTCGAATTCATTTTATTATAACTCCCTTTTACTTTTTCATGATTGTTTTCTCTCTTATCTCTATAAACATAGATAATTGTTATTGTGACTTGGTTATACAAACCTTGATCCCTTTAGTCATTCCTCCTTCACCATGTAATCACTTAGAAAATAATTCATCTCATTATAATCGCCTTTTACAAGTCCACTTTTAGATATGCTCTTATCCCCCATTATTCCCTTTCATAAACTAAGCATATACATGGTTGAGACTTGAGATAGCATGTTGTTTAATAGTTTAGCGTAAGTGTTCTAGTCAGTCTTGTCTTTGGATACTTAGCTTAGTTTAGCCAAATCCTGTAACTCACTCATGTGTATCACTCTATTATCTCTCATGATTGGTCATTCCAAGTCCGTACGGAGGAGTAATTTAAAAGCTATAAAATATTCAAAAACTAAATAATAAAATAAAAGGCAATGATCTAAAAAGTAACATTCAAAATTATTAAAAGTCAAATCAAACTAAAAGATATGATTCTAAGCACATATCTTTTTTATAATTGAATAAAAAATCCATATTTGGCCTCAAAATATAACCAAGGTCCATTGGGTGCAGTAGGCTAGTAGATTAGCAAAGGAGAATAAAAATAATCTTTTAGCACTACCTACTTTCTCATGAAAGTACCTAATATTCATAGTAGAACAATGGCTCTATAAGGGGTCTTGAGGAATGGGGAACATGTTGTGTGAAGATAGGTATATTTTGATTTTCTTGTATAAAACCTCAAACATGAGTTTATCTTAGTAACACATGTATTTGCCTACACAACTTTATTTTTATATCAAATAGGTATCCCCTATACATTGATGGTTACTAGTCACTTAGTGTCTTCTCATGTCCTTAGTATGTATCATGTCTCTTAAATTATTCTCATAAGATTCCTAAGTTATGATTATTACATTCCCTTTTCCACTCCCTAAAACCCTAATATCTCCCTTTAAAATATATTGTTTTGTTTACTGATCACTCCCCTAGGGATTCCATTTGTGAGTTAAATTGTAAGGCCATGGATAGGACCTAACCTTCCTCACAAATTATGAATTTTTAATATTAAGATTCCAAACATCCCCTTTTACCATATTTTCACATGGTTTCACCTCATTTGTGCTTCCTTTATGATTTCTAGTGTAAGAACATAGATAGGACCTAACATTCCCCTTAAAATTTTCCAATATCCAAGTCACAATGACATTCCATATATCAAATATGAGATAAGATGTGATTTATTACGAGTTAAATGTCATTGGCATGCTTCCCATCTTGATTTAGTATCTTTTATGCTTACTTCATTAATCTTTCATCTTCTTATTCTCTGATTGCATATAAGAATCCAACCACTTTTCTTAATTTTTTCATACTTCCCAACTTGAATTAGCGTGACTAATTTAAGACCACTTTGTTAATTTTGTTTCTCTTTTATACTTCCCAATTTGAATTAGTATGTTTGATTGACTTAATTGATTTCTTTAATATAATTATTTTTTCATGTGCCTTCCATTTTATTACATTATTTTCATACTTCCCAACTTAATTTAGTGTGATTTTACTTGTTTTAATTTGGTGCCAATCTTTCTCATGGTTTAAAAACACATTTTCCCCCTCTTATTTACACCTCTTTGGTTTATTATACTTTGTCATATTTTTTTTATTACACATTTCCCAATGTGAAATAGTGTGTAGTACATTTTTTTATAATTAATTATACTTTTCCAAGTTCTTTTTCACCTATTTCTTTTTAACCATGCATATGTCCTACATAATGCTAGAAAATAAAACACAACTCATATATTTCCTATAGCATATACAAAATAATAAAAATTATATGTGCTAAAAATAAATATATCCATGCATACACAACCACAAGCACACTATAAAACATAAGATCAACATCCATCTATCAAAATAAGATATCTATATATATCATGTGTTTTTCATACAAGGTATACAAAAACATCACTCCAACTCTAAGGTTGGGTTCTATCATATCTATCTAGTGGTCTAGCCACACTGCCCATAAATGCCTTGAATATTCCCCTCTCAATAGTACATTGTAATGAGGATATCTGAGATCTCAAATCCTACTACATATCCCTATAGGTTGACCACCTGGTACTGTACATATCCTTGCTAAATAGTAGAATCCAAATACATAGCTATCTCCTAACCCAAGGAATGACATTTTTGTGTCTCTCTTTCCCACCCCTATCAGTGATTATAGTCCATCTCCACATGCTTGTAGATACCTCATGACCTCCCCTACCAGTTTGAACTAGCTCACCTAATTTTGGGTATATGGTACCATGGGATCATCCAATGTGGTAAGGTCGTATGGTGCTAGCACCTAATCTAAAATATCATAGTGTGTTCCAATCACCAAAGATCCCCATTTGTCCTCCTCCTTATCTACAAGATATAAAAATTCAAACTAAATAGACATTAGATCATAGATATATCTCAAAATATATCTATCTATAACAAATCAATCAAATATTATAAAACAAATATTCTATATCAAAGATTAAAAATTACAAAATTTATTACCTATCTCAGTATCATCAATCACCATTTCCCCATCTACTCATCCATCAAGCATAGTCTCTCTATCAATTCATACTTTCAGTACTACATCTATTATATGCCTCTTAACAAAAGCAAACTTTGGGGTCACCACCCATGTATGTCGTAAACCTCACCTTAGTGGTGCCTCTATACACCATCTCCACCTTGGGATGATTGATGGGTCATCCTGGATGACCATCCTCTTTTGTCTATCTCACTATCAGTGGTGTGACCAATGTGTTTTTTCTCTTACTATGATGTTATTTTTGGCACCTATGGCACTCTTGCATCTATATATATGACCTCTATAGCTGCTAGTTATCATGTTTAACCAGTTCATGGTCTCACACACCATAGTCTTATATCTAATCTCTTGATTGGTGTTGCTTTTCCTCCTCTACCCCTTAGCTCTCTTGAATTTTGATACCAAATTTTAATCACCAATATATGAGCCACTAAGTGAGGGAGTCTAAACTATCCTCATAAGTGTGACATTAGATGTGTCTCTACCCACAAAGTGTAGTGGCTCATGATCCACACTCATGAAAATCCTAACACCACAATCACCCACCTCAGCCAAATAGTCAAAATGTATGCATAAGGTTACCACATAATCTCTCCTTATGTGACTATCTATAGTGATGTCATGTGGGGCATGGCCCTTGCCACTTTATCCTATCTCTATCTTAAAACTCAAGGCAATTGATCATTCTCCACATCGGGCAACCCAATTGGATGATACATCAAAAACCTCTCATATATCTAGGCCCTTAGCAATACCATTATACCCATGGTCTTCTACCCTCTGGAAAACATCCCATATGTATCATGCATGAACTAAACCTAGATGATAAAACCCAAGTCATAAAGTGACCCCTACTCCAATATCAATTGATAGAAGGCTATCACATACAGCGGTTGCTTGCCATCTGACTTGTGATATAACATTTGTGTTGTCACAAGTCTTATCATTTCCTTCTATATATCTATAATCTATTTAATATAGACATCAAACAAACTCACTCTCAATCTACGGTAAATCCTATCTAAGCACATCACCCACTGGGATAATCCTCACCTCTCCTCCTGATCATCTAATATCCCCATAATTATTAGTATCCCCATATAGGTAGTCCATGTAATGCATAAACATCCTCTAAAGTGATACCAAATTTATTTTATCCCCATCCACCACCCATCTAAAAGTATTGGTCAAGCATTCCCAATCTCCCAACAATATGACCACTAGATTAACACTCAGTGAGACATGCTACATCTCCATGATACCTCCCAAGCCTAGCATGACTAATCTAGCTATGTCTACATTCATCAGGAACTCCAATAGATCCATCAGCCATGACACATCCACTAATCACCTAAATCTCTAGTGCTCATACAATAATCAAACAATAAAATATATATTAAACCTCCATGTCACTAATAATCAAAATACATTCTTTTCAAATCCACATACACAAATCAATTTTTTCCTTAATTTACTCATTTCTTACCAATTTGACCTATTTTAGCTTAATTGGCAACTTTAGTACTCAGTCAAGCACCCTGAGCCTTCAAATTACTATATCAACCATTTTCTTGCATTTCAGTACTATATTGTCCACTTAGTAACTAAGTCAATCCTATAGTACTAGGTCATCCACTTGGCCTTAAAACAACTAAGTCAACCTTCCTTTTTCCCCTATAGTACTAAGTCATTTTTTTGACTTAAAAAACTAAGTCGACTAAGGGTTACTATGTCAACATTTTCCCTAACCAACTAAATCATCCAAGACCTACTAGGTCAGCCCTTTCAAAACTTTATTTTCTACCTTCTAGGTCAACTAGGTCAACCTTGTTCCTTCAAAATGTCAACTCTTTGACCTATTGTAATAAATGGCTTTGGTAATTATTACTTCAATCCCTTTCAATCTAGTTCCCCATTTTACCCCTAGTATCTCTCAAACTTTCCTAGGGTTCATTATATTATATATATTTGGTCTAATTAATAAATTTCTATAAAATACTCAATTTCAAAATACTCAATTTTTTTTCAATTCTTAGTTGCTTACCTGTGTTGCACTCATTACATCCGCTATGCATCCTCCTGATCTCAGATGTCATCTCCTCACCATCCTAGTTCTCTCAACTTTTGCTAGGTCTCTCAGAGCTCTATTGCTCTCTTAAAATAGTCAAATAATAGCAATTGAATTCTCTTTTACCCTATTTATATTTACAATTCATAATTTACCCTTCAAATATTTATCATCAAATTCCTTGATTTGATCATCTCTTTATTTTTACTAATTCATTTTTTGAACCATAATTTTTTTTGAAATCTTGACGTCATAGAGAATCTTTTCCACTATTATATGCCTATAAATATTTTTTATTTAATTTTTGCTCTTTTTGCACTAATCTCTATAGGTTCACCTAATGTTCCTCATATTGGATTCCTTCACATCTCTTGCATTTTTTCTTTAACTATAACACTAAGGTAATTAAAGGTATGTGTTTCTCAATTATGTCCTTTCATTTATCTTATTTACTCTTACTACACTTTATTTAGCATCAATGTTATATGTCATCATGTTCTATTCTTGAAGCACCATCCCCTATTGCACTTATGTGGCATGTGATGATATTTGAGTGGGAAATATGTATACACAATATTTTCAAACTTTTATCAATTATTGAAGCTCTTTATCTTGCAAGAACCCATCAAGTCTCAATCACTCTATGTACATGCCTTAAAGACTGCACTAGGAAAGGGGTGGGCAGACCATTATTACTTCACATGATTGTTGTCCCTTTTCCCACTTGATATCTACACACTTGTCTCCTAAAAACCATTCCCCTAAGCTTGGCCTTCTCTTTTAACACTCTTCTAATCGCTTACCACCTTTAATACCCTTCTTCCTAACCTAAAACCTCTTTTGATAGTTTACATGACTATGTCAGTTGTGTTGACCTTGTACTCTTATTGGAGGAACTTATTTAGGTCTAGGTCAGCTCTTGGTTGACCTAGTCCATAACCTAGTGAGTTTTTTCCATAATGATACTAGGTCGACCCTATCAGTTGAAACTTTTGGAAGGGTTTAGGGTTTAATATGCTTATATAAACATAATCATTTTTCCATTATTTAGAGAAGAGAAGAAGAAGTAAGATATATTTCACATCTACTTATCGACCATTCTACTTAAGGAGTAACCTTAGGGTTTCATACCTTCTTTGGAGATATGGATCTTATCTTGTGGAGAAGTCTTTTAGATGCATTGATAGATTATATAGCCTAGAGCTGATTTATCCTTGTCATCCTTACATACCACAACAACCTATTGTGAAGCACCTTGGCTAAGGGAGAGATTGAGGCTCGATGGATTCATATGTAAAGGTAAGTATTCCTAAATTTATTCCTCTTTTGTAATAGTAGATATATATGCATTTACACTTATCTTCTATGCATTAAAATTTTGTATGCATTGACATGACTATATGTCTTATATGCATGTTTACTTTTATTATTTATTACCCCAACTTTGTGCCACAAGCTTTGGTGAGCACTAGATTAGATTTATTTTCTTTACTTGTTATTAGTATAGTGAATACAAAAACATAGGACTTAGTTATGGTTATTTCATAGTTTTTTTTAACTAGGGGCTTTAGAACCCTCCCTAGTGATAAATATTGTGTTAAGAAATCCCCTAATTGGGTCTAGCATATCCATATTGGTCATGTTCCCAATTATCTAATGTATTCCTAATTAGAAGTGTAATTGGGATCTATCTTCTCTGATCTAGGATTTATCTATGGATCTGATGCATTTCTAATTGCATATGCCATGTTGCATTGTGATATTTAGAATAACATTAGAATAAAGATATGTTTAATTAATTTTATGGAATTGATACATGTTGACTATATTTTTTTAATAAATTTAGTTGCTTAAGTATATTCTTAATGTTTTAGCTTTCGATAATTTATTGAATCATGATGTTAATAAGGAGGAATCCTTGAGTTTTGAGAACATTATCTTAAGTCTAGAGTTAGTTGTACACTACTCTTTCAAAAAATAAGAAATCTATGATTGAGTCTTGTTTAGTAAGTCTTATGAGTAAGATAACTTGTACACACATATAGTCAGATCATAATTTATAAGATTATGTCAGTACACTTATACATCCTGAACTTAATATATATCAAATGATCAAAATACTTATTATAGGATCTACTCAAGAAGACCTATTCCTAAAGGATTTGTGTTTCATGAACCCCAGTATAAACAACCTCATTTTGGGTTTTTTAAATTTATTTTTTAGTTCATGTTAAAATAAACCATCCTAAAATTTTCACAAAGTCAGATAAACATTGCTTCCATTCAACAAGCAATCATAAATGTTGTTACTTGTTTTTCATTTACTCTAGGATGGTCGGTGTAATATAATCCAAAAAGAAAGCTTTGAATGCTTTGGAATAATAATTAAATCAAGAATCCACATAGTATGAAATCATGAAGGACCCTACTAGAGTAGAAAGAAAAAATATATTAGATTTGGGTGATGAATTATGTGCCAATAAGGATTAAAGGGCCCCCATCATCATCAATCTTGAGGAATCTAGAAGGATAATCATTATCTTTTTGGAAAAACTATATCAAGTGGACACAAAGATGGATATTTTATACAAATAAATTGATATTCAACCCTAACCAAATCACATCATCAATTTGGTCATAAATAATATTTATTTTGAACAAAAATCAAAATGGGCTAATGGATACATCATTGAATGGAAATGTTTTGAGGCTAATTTACTCACAAAAAAACAATAGTTTTTGTAGCAAGCTACAAGTACATAACACTTAGAGGGATTATATATTGGTATTTAAAAAATATAAGTAAACCATATACGTACACAATTATATCATGACATCCAACAACTACAAAATTCACTCGTGGTATTTATTTTTAATTTTCAACATCTCACAAAAAGAAAAGAGATGGATAATCACAATAGATAGATGCATCTATTGATGATTTGAATGTAATATAATATATTAATACTATGTTCTAAACTATCACATGTGACCACTTTAAATTTAATAATGATATATATATATATATATATATATATATATATATATATATATATATATATATATATATATATATATATATATATAACTATATGTGTCATGTGTGTTATGTTTCATTATGTTTGAGGATTATATGTTAAGTCAATATAACTAGATACTTTTTCTAGACATATATATAACTAATGAACATACTTAAGAAAATGGGTAAGTTGACCAAATACAACTCTATAGGTAGATACCCAAATCATATCAAATGTAAAATAAATAAAATTAAATAAAACTAAGTAATACAAACATTCAATTGGATAACCAATAAAATGGACTTCATAGAAAAAACAAGACAAGAAATAAAGTAATAAGTAGGGAATAATCAAAGTAAAATGGATTGATGAGATAGTTTGACAACACACACACAACTAATAAATATGAAAATATCATAAAAATAAACACATGCATGAACAATAATAAACCTATAAAGAGATCTCACTCCATTCCCCCATAAACCCAAAACTAGTGCAAATGTTATAAAATGTACCTAGCAAATATTTTCATTGTCTAAAATAAAGAAGAGAGAGAGAAAAAAGGTTTCCCCATAAGTTACTAATCCTCTAACCTTATCAATCCATTTAAAGTTGTAACATGTAACATCTAATTCAATAGTACCAAATCTTGGAGGATAATTTTATAAATTTTATGATCCTAATATGCAGAGTCACTTACACCTCAAGGTTTTGTGCAATGGTTCATTATATTTTGTATCAAAGCCTACACCGAGGTTTGAATCATAGAATAGGAAGATTATGCCAACATTGAATTATTTTCTTGGGTCTTTTACATGTAGAGGATCCTAATGTATGGTTTAAAAATGAATCCTAGATTTTGGAGTTCATAAGCATGGTGGGATGTTATGATATTGATGTATGGATTCACTAGTGCCTTAAGGTTTTGGTATAATAGTTTGTTACATCAGATGTTATGATCTTGATGTGTAGATTAACTAATGCCTTGAGGATTTGGTTTAATATTTCATTACATTTTGTATTATATTCTCCACTCAGGTTTGATTTATAGAGTGAGTGGATATTTTGGCATTTAATTGTTCATCCTAGGCTTGTACGATTAAGGTATCCTAATGTGTGATCATAAAATCCATCCCAAAGTCTATAATTTAGAAGCATGGTGGGACGTTATGATATTAATGTGTAGACTCACTAATTCTTTAATATTTTGGTTTAATTTTCATTACATGAAACTAAAAAATTATTTTTCACACTTAGAATATGCCCAAAATAATACATGCACATTTAGAATAAATTCACCACACCTAGATGGAGGCAAACCTAGCAAAATGAATTCATTGGGTGCTAGAAAAAACTTGGGAATGGAACCCCAAATAAAATTAAATAGAACTAATAAATATAGATGTCTAATAAATATCTCCTTTTCTTTTACAACAAAAAACACAATCTAGATTCTACTCATCCATGTGCATAATGAAAGTTTCTTATATAACTTTCATCAAATTACTACCTATGACATTGAATGGTAACGAAGTTGATGAATAAAGAAAAAAACATAAAAGAGGACAAAAATAATAGTTTTTATAAATGTAAATATGCCTCAAATTATTTAAAATGCACTAATATCTAGTGTGGCATCCACTTAACAACCATTCATATTGTCACATATAAATACTCAATAAAAGCAGTGACATGGGAAAACTAATTTACCAAAAAGGAAGATACCAAAAACCATAGAGTGTAATAGTGGAATTAGATACAATGTAAATTAAGATAAAATAAAACCTATACCAAGAAATGTTGGATAAGTTCAATTCCAACATTCAAAAGATCAAGAGAGGTAAGCATGATTTCTTCTAGTATCTTTATTACTCTGCTTAGCAATGTTCTACACAAAAACTCTCCTAGGCATAGATAAAAATTTAGAAAGGGACAAATACAAAAGCATAGTCTATCAAATAAAACACCATTTAGATATCATGACTATATGACTCTAATTTTACTCCATGCTTGACTAGGTTGCTTAATTACAACAAATGCTTAGTGCACAATATAAAATTTTCCCTGAAATTATTGCCAAATATAACACAAAGTTTTAATTTGATTCCTCTCATGACTTCCTCTACATCAGCCCATATATTCCACATAAAAAAATTATTTCACCCCTTCAATATGAATATTTTGATAATGAAATAGATAAACTCATCCTAATCTTCTGCTCATTCATAAAATCATTATGGAAGTCTACCCCATGAGATATGCATTATAATATATAACATTTATTGGTTGAAATGCACATAACATCATCCAATAATAAACCAACATAAAATAAATAAGAAGAAGATGAATTAGTAAAATAATAATAAACACTTGAGGAAGTAAGTAATATCTATGGGAAATATGTACAATTTAAAATGCACCAAATGGTGGGGACATATGCATCAAAAAATGGAAAAATCACAAGACCCATATATAACAAATTTTTCCACTCACAAAAATAATGAACACATCCTACACTACAAATAAATGATATGCCACCCAACAATAATTAGAAATATAATTTCAAAAGGGAAAAATCCCACATAATAAAATCAATCTGGATTTAGGAAGTATTACCTATCGACATCTCAGATATAGAGATGGAAAAATAAGCATGGCCTAAGATGTCAAAAGAAACATGAACAAAAACATGTGTTGAATAATAATAAGAAAAATTATAAAACTCCTCAACCATTAGACTGACCAAGGCACAACAAGAAGCCATAGAAGTAGTGGCATAAGTAAAATGTTTATAAGAAATAAGTAGCAAGAATAAGAAAAGAAACAAAAGGAGGACAAGTAAAATCAAGAACTAATAAAATTATAAAAAATTAAGAAAAGAAAAGGGATAAATAAAACAAGGTAGAATAAGAGGCCATCAAAAAATAAAAGGCAAAGGCTAATAAAAAGGCTCGAGAAGACACCTTTGCCAAATATAAATGAGTTAAACCATTAGCAACACAAAAAAGAAGTAAAAGGAAGAGAGGGAAAAAAAGGAGAAGGAAGAGAAGGATCCAACATGAACTGAAAGGACACAAATTTTAGAACTTGGTTAGAAATTTCAATAACAATAAAAACAAAGAGCATATCTAATCATATACCTTGAATAACTAGGTGACCTCATCAATTGCTTCTTGGGAAAGCTTGATAAAATGATAAAGGAAATTGAAACTTCTTTTAATTTTTTTGATAGCCATCCCACCCATGATGATATAATCAAATTGACCTAAGAAAATATATAGTTGGAGCATAAATCTTAATGAACCACTAGCTATCTCATAGAGTGGAAAATTTTGAGACTAATCTTGTCAAAAAAACAAAAGAAAATTTTGCTGCAATGACCAAGTACATAGAAATTTTGTAGGATCATTCATTTTGGGTTGTCATAAGGACAAGATAAAGGATTAATTATGGACATGGTGTTAGTGGGTTTCTTCAAGTATATTTTTAAATAACCAACAACTCAAAAAATCAATATTATACCACAACATATTTTAGACACAATCATCTATAATTACATAAACTACACTTTGTGGCATCTTACATAACTACACATAACAAAGATAGATATAGAAATGACATAACTGTTTGAATATATCATTCTATTTATACTTAGTAAAATAGATAGAGATAATCATACATGATACTATATATTATTGTAATCTAATATATCTCTATTGAGCACTTTGTTCTAAGCTATCTTATATAACCACTTTGAATATATTAATGAATAATACATTTATAATTCTGAGTTTTCCATATGTGTTTAATGCTCCATAATGGTTAATAATACATATTTAATCAATATAACAAGAAAAATTCTCTAGATGTTAGCATAATTTAAAACAAAAAACTATGAAATCATGGTTTGACATTATTTTCATGTCAATATTCATAATAAGCATGCAACTATTTTACACAAGATATTAAGAAGTTAGGGAAAATTGTCTAGATGTTTATTATTTAGGATAAAATTTATATATTAGGAGAAATTTCAATAGAGAGGAAGAAAGATTTTAGTAATTTTAGTTGACTCCATGGTTTTCATAAGAGCATTTCCATATCAAATATTTTTTGCATGGCACATCAAGTATATCCTTGACAAAGTTGTGAATATTATACCCCTCCTTGTCTCCTACTCTACAAATCATATATTTTGAGAGGTATATTGTGACAAACAAAACCCATTTTCAAATTTTCAAACAAGGATGAATTATTGGATTGAATAATTAGTTAATTCAAAGGTCAAATTTACTTATATGAACTAACCAAACTAATTATCTTATATAAAAAAAATAGGTTTTGTCAATTTTTTCAAATCATCTTAAAGTAGATAAGTGTCATTATCTCATCTAACTCTCATAGACTATCAAATTTTATTTTGTATATAAAAGCTAAAATCAAGTGATATAATGGCTCAATGAGATAATCCATGTGTTTTCATCTTCGATCATTGTAAGTCTTTGGTGAAATAATAACTTACAAAAAAATAAGGGACCAATTGATTCAATGAGATTACTTTATGTGTATGTTAGGCTGGATAAGATAATTGACAGAATGACAATGAGCAATATTTGGTACATGTTAAAATTGTCTTCACAATTCAATTTGAAAGGAAGCAAAGAAAACATTATAAAGCCAAAAATGTGACTTATCACTATACCTACCAATAAATCCATTCATATACCTATGAGACTCTTGATCTACACACAATATGACAAGAAAAAAGCAACTACTCATAAGAATTAGGAAATATTATCTATACTAATATTACATCCCCCCCATAATCCATAAGGGTTGTTGTCAGACCAAACATTCCTCTGAACTTTTCAATTTTTTCTCATCCAAGAGCCTTTGTCAGGATGTCTACTGGTAGCTCTATTGTTAGGAAATGTTACAACTTTACACTACCATATTTCACATAGTGCCAAATCAAATGAAATTTGGTATGATGTGGTTGGTTTGGTCATGAAAGGTTGGATTATTTGCCATCTAGATTATATAATTTTTATCAACCATGACAGGTGTTGATGAATCTTGTTACTCCTAAAAATATAAAAGAACCCTTCTGAGCCACAAGATCTCTCTAGTTACCTCTCAAGTGGCCATATATTATTCCTCTACAAAATAGGGCACTGATTGCTTCTTAGATTTATAATTGACAACTGATCCCAAATTCCTTAGAAAACTTGAGGTGGACTTTACATCTTCATGATCACCAGCATAGTTAGAATCTAAATACCCAGCTAGTTTGAAGTCTTTTGCCCTAGAGTATTTGAGCCCAAAATGTTGTGTGCCTTTGAGATATCTGAGGACCCTTTTTGTTGATATCCAATGACACTTCTTGGGTTGTTTAAAGAATTTTGAGAGGACACCAACTACATATGATATTTTTGATTGAGTGGTAGTCACATAAATTAGACTTCTAATGAGTTATCTGTATTTAGTGGCATCAACCAAATCTGTTGAATCTTTAGATGTCAATTTGAGATTTTGTTCCATGGGCATGCTAAGAGGCTTACAATATGTCATTATGAACTTGTTAAAAATTTCACCAACATACTTTTTTTGAATGATGAATAAATACTTTGGTTTTTAAATCACTTCAATACCTAAATAGTAATGAAGATAACCCCAATCAGTCATTTCAAAGTTTTTCATAACCTTTGATTTGAATTTTGTAGTGTACCAATCATTGTTCCCTATGATGAGTAAATCATCAACACACACCACCATAAATATAACTATTTTGTCAACTATTTTAATGAAAATATTTTCATCTTCAAACTTAAAATGTTTGAAGTTCATGTTCATGAGGTGATTAGCCAGTTTTTCATACCATACTTGAAGGGCTTGTTTTAAACCATACAAAAAAATTCCAATTTACACACCTTATGCTCTTGTCTCTTTAATACAAAATCATCATTTTCTATCATGTACATAGTTTTCTTGAGGTATCCATTCAAAAATGTAATTTTGACATCCATTTGGTGAACTTTCCATCTTTTGTGAGCTACCAAAGCCAACATGGTCTAAATGGTAGTCAATTTTATTGTAAGTGTAAAGGTTTCATTGTAGTCAATTACTTCCTTTTGATCCTACCCCTTTATGACAAGACTTAATTTGTGCTTGTCAAGTGATTCATCTGCCTTGTATTTGTTTTCATAGACCCACTTGTATCCAATTGATTTACAACCATATGGTGGATCAAGTAGATTCCAGGTCCCATTTTTCACTAGTAAATTATAATCATATTTCATTGGTTTTCTCCAAGATTCAAGCTTTTCATCTTGTTTAAAAGTTATTGGTTTTGAATCAAACATAACATTGAGTTATTCTTGAGAATCATCCAATGTGAGTTTTCCAATCATGTCCTGAATTGCATCAATGGAATTATCTAGTTGAGATGAGGTTACATGTGCACTTCAAGTCCCTATTTTGCCAACTTCATCAAGCCTCATATATTTTAGTGTCTGAGTGGCCCACTTAGGCATATTTTTATATGTTTCAGGTGCTTTGAGTTCATCCTCTAAAGCTCCTTTACTATCTACCCTCTATTCTAATGGCCCCTATTCAATATCTGATGAAGTTTCACTCTCTCCTTTAGGAGGGGTTTTAAGCTCATGTATGGGAGACAATAGAAAATCAATAGAATACCAAATTTTTATCACCCACTTATTATCTAGAACATTCAAATCACTCTCTGTGTAGATATCAAACTTTTTATATTTGTCCAGTCAACTCAATTACCGATCAATAAGTTCTTTGTCCTTTGTAGTCTCATAAAAGATCATTTCTCTTGTGATAAGAAACTTATCTTTCTCATAATATAGCTTGAATTTATTAGAGGTATAAGAATATCCCAAATGGATGCATTTTCAACTCCTATGGTCCAATTTGTTTCTCTTCTCCTTTAGAATTAATGAATAGCAAGTGGATTTAAAAACCTAAAGATGTCACACTGAAGGGAGGTGACCACACCACATCTCATATAGAGTTTTTGATTCAAGAGTTTTTCATGGTGATTTTTTGTGAAGGTATACTATTATTTTAGCTACTTTGGCCTAAAAGTGAATATTTATCCCTTTGCTATACAACATTACATGAACCATATTCATCAAAGTTCTATTCAATCTTTCAACGATTTTATTTTGTTATGGAGTGTGAGGAAATGTGAGATGGTGTTTGATCCCATTTTTATAAAGATAGGACTCAAAATATTTTGATGTGAATTCACCACCATTATCTATCTTAAGTGTCTTGTTGTGGGTTTATGATTCAATTTGAATAATTGTTTAGATATTTTTGAAAGTATCGAAGGTCTCTAATTTATTTTTTAGAAAGAATATCCATGTCATCCTGCTATAGTGATCAATGAACAACATGAAGTACTTATGACCACCAGTGGAGGGTGTTTCTATAAGTTTTTGCTAATTACATTCAGAAGAAAGAAGAAACTAAAGGTAAAGGTTTGGGGTTTGACATTACCCAGATTAAGTTGCGCACCATATCGAAGCGTTGAGGGAGCTCCTCTTTGGCTATGGAGGAAACACCTATAGAAAGAATAAGACTTAAACACAGAAAATGTTAGAATAAGATATGGTGGACTGCCAAGCTACGCGCTTAGTCCCGAAAGCATAAAGCTCTGTAAGGGATGATAGTCCACTATTTAAAACAAAGAGATTTATATAAAATGAAATGATAAAAGACTTAAAGAAATGGAAAGGCAGAATGTTGTGTACCTATTTCATGTAATCCGTGAGTCTCAATAGGCTGGTCAAAAGTTGTGTCTAGTCTTTAGGCTATTTAGATTGGTTTTCTAGTTTGCACAGTCACTGACATCAGTTATTCTACCGATGTTGGTTGGTAATATTGCCGATGTCAGTTAGGCTGCCGATGTTGGTAGGTGCAGTAGGCCTTTGGATGGGTCTCAGGGTATTTTTGTGGTAAATAGAGGAGTTTCTAAGAGTTTGGGGGTTTGTGCAGAGTTACAAGAAGGTGAATAGGGTTTGAGGAAGGGCAAAAGGTGGAGGGTAGGTGTGAGAAGAGGGAGAGAATAAGAGGAAGGCTTTTCACCCTTTCCACAGAGGAAGTCAGATCTCTTTTAGAGTATTCAAAAATAGTAAATAGAAACTAATTACCAAGTTATTCTAAAACTTTGAAATGGAGACCAGAAGAATACTTAGTTTTTTTAGTTGAAGAACCAGAGGTGTCAGGATGCTTGTTCGGATGCTTGTGGCTGATGTTGAGGTCCTCGTATAGTGCTTCAATCCAATCTCTAGAATGACTTGTGCAAAACTTTGGTAGCCTGGAGGATGATAGTTGAGTTCTGATCCTTCATCTTAGAGTGTGCGCATTGATATGTAAAGAGTCTAGGGGCCAGCTCAAGGTTAGAGCTTAGGTTATGTAACCAATGTCAACAATCCCACTGGCATCCGCTGATAGTTGACCGATGTTGGCAGCTAGAGAATGGGTAAAAGGGCTATTTTTAGTTCTTTGCCTATTTCTCCATCTACCAAGTGCATTTGCAATTGGAGAATGGTCAAAAGACAAGTTTATTAGGCATGAGGGTTAGTTAGGAGGTTAGGATGGAGTGAGAATAGGTCATACTTTAGATTACCTAGTCTCAGGGTGACTCATAGGGTAAGAAATGGTCTTAGAGCGAGGTGTCCAAGGTGAGGTGTCTAAGTGAGGTGTTGTGGTGAGGTGTCTAGGTGAGGTCATTAATTTAAAATAAGTAGTTTATTTTAAATTAATAAGGTGTGTAAGTGTTTAGAAGGGGACTAAGTGGGGGTTGACACAATATTGGTGTCTACATTTGCCCCTTTTTGTCTTGTGGTTTGTCTTGACGAACTGCAAAACAAAAATAGATGTAACTTACCCCAAGTATGAGAGGAAATAGATGATATAGGTTGTCCCAAGTATGAGATGAGGTATTCCCCCTCAAAGTAGGAGTCAAGAGAAGGGAACCCAAAATCGGGTGCCGATTTGATAGGTAGTGGATGGGTAAGGTGAGGTGGGAGTGTGAACATTGCAATAGTTGAGATTGCGCATATACCACTTCACGTGATAGGTAGGTCAAATTGTCGCAGGTAAGGTTAAGGAGCACTAAAATTGAAGTAGTTGGTCCCCAACTTTTTGGTTGTAGCTGATTGGGTCAAATGATCAAAGTTGTAGCTCTAATGGTTGAGGAGGACTAAAATCAAACTAACCAGTCCCCAGCTTTTTGGTCGTAGCTGATTGGGTTAGATCGATCAAAGTTGTATCTCCAATGGTCATCATGTTCCAAGTATCTAGGTTAGGAAGTGCTCCTAGAAAACATGAAAATGTCACAAATATTGGGGATCAACTTGGTCGCGATCTGACAATAGGTGTGAGGGGCATAATATGGGGTGTGTATAATTTGCTAACTATTTGTGAGGTAGCATATATGCAATCAAAACAACCAAGGAAAGATCATCTCAAAAGTGTTCATGGCATGAGGAGATAGTCATGATCTCTAAGGTCATTAGTCGAGTCAGGCTGAGATAGAAGTGATCTCAAGTGTTGTTTGTTGTGGTTAGAGAGATATATGTGATCTCCAATGTGCCCCATGAGAAGTCTAAGGTAACCTCTATAGTGTTAGGGCTGGTTGTTTAGTCATGATTTTGGGCTGGTTTAAATAGTTGGTCCATTAGGTAGATGAATGGGCAAATCACTGAGCTAACCTCAGAAGACCTCATGTTAACTGAGTGCTGCCTATATAGCCCCTGTGAAGGGCCTCAAGCCAATGTAGTTCTCCCCAAAAGGGAAGAAGAGGGTAGTTTATGGATTGGGTTTGATTAGGTTAAGTCATGGTTAAAGGTTATATGGTTGATCCATCAGGTAGATGAATGAATGAATGGCCGAGCTGACCTCAGAAGACCCCATGTCAACTGAGTGTTGCCTACATAGCCCCTATTTTAAGGGCCTCAGGGCAATGTAGTTCTCCCCAAAAGGGAAGAAGAGAGTAGGTTATGGATTGGGTTTGACTAAGTTAGGTCATGGTTAAAGGTAATATGGTTGGTCCGTCAGGTAGATGAATGAATGAATGGCCGAGCTAACCTAAGAAGACTCCATATCAACTAAGTGCTGCCTATATAGCCCCTGTTTCAAGGGCCTCAGGCCAATGTAGTTCTTCCAAAAAGGGAAGATGGAGTCAAAGAGGTGGATAGTTGGTTTGGTCAAGTTAGTGTTTTTAGCATTTCCCATAAGTTTTATGGTACATGCTTGAAATGATGAGTGTATGATGATGTTATAGCCTTGTCCATATTGTGTGATGGTGTATGTTATAACATAGGTTATGTGGTTTTTCATCCTTAGCAATTTTCCATATTGGTGATGGTGTATGCTAAAAATGAAATGAGTGTATGATGATGTTACAGCCTTTTCCATATTGTGTGATGGTTTATGTTGTAACATAGGTTATGTGGTTTTTCATTCCTAACAATTTTCCATATTGGTGATGGATGTATGCTAAAAATGAAATGATTTTATTTATGCTTCAACACTTTTCCATATTGGTGATTGTATATGCTTAACATAAATTGTGTTTGGTTGTTAGTTTCCATGTGTATTGTTTTCCATAGAAACTAATGTGAATGGGCTATGATAATTTATATAACACAAATTGGTATTTGCATTTAAATAAATCATGATGTTATGTTATTGGTTAGAAAATGTTTTGATTTGGCTTGGTTTGGTTAGAAAAAGTTTTGGTTTGGTTTGGTTTGGTTAGAAAATGTTTTGGTTTGGTATGTAAGAAGTGAAAGACGCGTTGCTCTTTCATTGACAAGGACCATAATGATAGCATAGATAGGGTTGTTGCAAACAAAAGCCCCGTTCATGCATTACATCGTTGACCATTGGTTTGTGTTAGAGAAGTATGCTAATCACTTGACATTAAGTGAGCTCAAAATCCATTGAGTATGTTGGGGTAATAGGTGTGATTATGTGAGATGTCAGGATAGCATAACCCTTTTTAGTAGGGATAACTTTGCCCCTTTTATAGGTGACCCTGAGAACGACTATAGGCAAATCCATGACTTAATAGTTTGTCAATTTTTTTTTGGTAGACTAATCAATGTGGGAAGTCTACTTGGGGATTTTATTTTGTGGTCATATGAAGCTGATCGATGTGGGCAACTTCTGAGAGGGTGCTGTTATGGTAGCAAAATTTGGGCATAGCCATCCTTCGAGGGAGTGGTCTATGTTTTGCTTTGTATGTTTTGACTGTCTTTTAATAGCTGTCCTTCAAGGGAGCAGTCTATTAATTACAACAATAATGCAGTTGTCCTTCAAGGGAGCAGTCTACATTCATAGTTTATGACCTTTTGTTAGGCATCTCAGGTTTATGTTTTTTTTTTGGTTGGCTGAATTTTTAGTCATGGACTAGGCTATAGAGGTTTAGGGGTTTCCCTTTATTAGGCCAAAGCATTAATGATTAAAAAAGGGTTAACTAATTGTTTGTAAGGAAAAAGGGTTGAAAGGAATAAGAATGAGGATGACGAGGGTTTGCTCAAGGGATGAGCTCAAGTTAAACATCAAGTGAATGATTACTTGATTAACAATAGAATGGTCGCAGATGCAAGGCATTAAGGGGCTCAGGTTCTGGTCGGCCTTCGAGGTAAGATAGATGATAAGTCCCTGATCCATATTTATGAGTTATTATGTAAGGTCCAAGCCAATTAGGAGCAAACTTGCCTCATTTGCTTCTTTCTATATTGGTCACGTCTTGGATTTTTTTAAGGATGAGATCTCTAATTTTGAAATCTCGCTCTTTCAAATTTTTGTTGTAGGCATGTTTTAGTCGATGCTTGGTAAAATAAATTCATCCTTTGGGCTAGCTAGGTTGAGGTCGTGATATGCAATATAAGTTCAAATTCCCCCAGTTGATTTTGTGACAGGGACAATGTTTGACACCCATTGCAGATAATCAATGAGTTAGATAAATGAGATGGAGAGAAGACATTGAAGCTCCTCTTTGACAAGGAGTGTGATGCGAGGATGCATCCTGTGAAGCTTTTCCCTGATAGGCTTAGTTTAAGAGGGTGAGATGATGATCTTCTAGGTTGTAGTTTGGAATCTCAAAATCACTTAAGGTGATGGAGGCAACGGTTGGTAATGATTTGACTAGAGCAGCCAATGGTTGGGGATCTTTAGGTTAGACCTCCACTACCTGTAAATCTTTGATTAAGGCTTAGCAATGTTGTGGAAAGCTTTGAATTAGGTCATACAAAGATGTCTTCACAGGGGTTTGATGAAGTTGTTTCACCATGGAGTCACGAATTGACCCCGAAGATGTTGGTTGGGATGTGCCCAAGATAAGAATCTTGCGTTTTAGTGGTTGAGAAGGCTTGGTGAATGGATATGTCCAAGGAATAGAAACTCACTCTTTTCCTTTATCCTTTAGAGTTTGAGACCTAGTGGCCACATTAATGGTGTTGATTTCGAATAAAGGGGGAGAAGGTGGTAGAGGGACCACAGTTTGATGATGGGATCCTGATGAAGGTGAGGAGGTTTAGGAGGCATGGGATGGTGTCAATAGTTTGTAAAAGGGGTCCTTAATGAGAATGGTACCCTTTTTCAAGTGTTGGCAGAAGATAAATTTAAGAGTGTAGCAATGCTCAGTATCGTGCCCAAGAGTGCGATGATATGCATAGATTTTAGTGTCATCGAACCAAGATGGTTTTGATCTGAGAGGTTGGTATGGCTTAATGGGTGGGAGAACGATGCTAGAAGACTACAACAATTGGCGTAACAGTGAAGCATAAGACCCCACTAATCATTTTGTGCTCATTATTGCAGTAGGGGTTGACAACTTCTATTTAGGAGTTGTAGGAAGAGTTTTTTGTACCACCTTTTTAGTTGGTGGTGTGGCCACATGTGTAGATGGCACTTTCTTGGTGAGAGGTGTCAAATTTTTTGGAGAAAATATATGTTTGATGGGTAGAGGGAGTAATGGAGGTGATTTGTTTTCATGAGGTGTTAGAGTTGTGAGCACTCTTATTAAAGTGGAAGGATGTGGACCCAAGATAGAGGGCAATGGTGAAGGTGGGGGAGGAGTTCTCTGACATGGTTTAGCAGCCTTCTTTAGTTTAGTGCGAGGACCACTATTGTGTGGGGTGAGGCTCAAATCTACCTTCACTTGTGGGTGAGGTTTGATACAGGGTGAACGCTAAGAGATTTAATCTATTTCAGCATGGTAGATGCTTGCAAGAGTTTATATTTAGATGTAGAAGGTTGAGCTTTTGAAGATTTAGAAGTGGAAGCCTGATCCTCATCAGAGACTTTTGGGTGAATTGTCATAGAAGGATTGGTAGTATAAGGTGAAGCAAGATGTGTAAGATAAGGAGCCTTAAGTCACTCCCATAGCACCTCATGTTTTAGGTTCCTCAAATGGAGAAATCCTAAGTTTTTTGCCAATCAAGAGAAAGGTTTAGGAGATGTCACGCGAGGTCTTGCAATCAGTGATTTGGAGGATTTGGGTGATTGTGAGAGCGAAAATGTGTTGGACGTAGCGATCATGGGCCAAAGGTGAGATAAAACCATCACCAAATTTTCTTCGGCTGAAGTGGGTGAGACAGCAAGTTCTTCTCTCAATGGAGAATGAATTGGAGAATTTGGCTCTTCGAGAGGATAGAGCGCAGGATGATCATGCCTTCCACATGTGGTCTAGGAATGTGGAAAGTATGATTCTCCATTGGTGATAAGAAGGATGAGGGCGAGGCCACCAGCGTTGGTGCCATAAAAGCATCCTCTAATATGGGAGAGGTGAAAGTAGACTCTCCTACATGTGAAAGAGGGGTGGATGGAAGATTATCCTCCATTGGTGGAGGCAAAATAGGAGAGGAAGGCTCCTCTAAAGGGTGAAGTAGAGGGATTATGGCCGCCCCTTCTACATGAGGGCGTGGGCTATGAATGGTCACTTCTTACAATGGTAGAAGAAGAGGGAAGGTTGGGACAAGAGGAACAGGTAATATGGGTTCCTCACGAGGTAGAAGTATGTGTGGAGGAGGTGTTTGATGTCATGGGGGTGATATGGGTAAAATAGGCTCTTCTACCTATGATGGAGAAATAGGTGAAATAGGTTGACTAACCTCTTCAGATTGTGGGAGAGGTTGGTTAGGAATAAAAGGAGAAACCATGCTGGTTGTGCATATGTTACACTCTTGAGGGTCATCGGCCATGGTCTGAACATTGTTCTGACTTGGGAGATGGTTAGGAAATGGTTGTCTAAAAACATCCATGTTTTGTTTGGCCAACACATTAGGGTTATTCAAAACAAGGTCCCCTTTGTCTAATATGTTTTGAACAATGTTTTTAAAGGTTTTACAATTGTCTGTGTCATGACCCTTGACACGATGATAATTACATAAGTCATTTTCCCTATACCATGCAGGGATGGCTTGTGAGGGGTTAAATTGGACATGTCAGATTTGAGGGAGATTGAGGACCCCCTACTTCACTAATTTATCCAATACAGAAGCATATGATTCTCCTATTAGAGTGTATTGATGCTGTATATACCATTGTTGAAATTATCTTGTAATGTTTTGTGATGTAGAAGGTTTAGATTGGTTAGTTGTGGTAGAAGATGATGATCTAAGTACCATAGCATTTGCTAATCCATTAGACTTGGAGTGGGAAGAAGAAGGTTGGGAAGAAGAAGGGTCATTGGATTTTGTGTTGGTATTTTTGCTATGCAATTTGACTCTATCCTCTTCGACTCCATGGAGTTTAAGCTTTCAGGCCATGGTGAAAGCTTCGTCAAATGTGCAGAAAGTTTGAACCCACAAAGTGGATGAGATGTGTTTGGCACATGCTCTTGAAAAGATCTTAATGAGCTCAAGTTGAGGTAATGAAAAGGAGAGTTGGTTGATCAAACCTCTCCAACAAGCAATGAAGTTAGCTATGGACTCATCCTCGAATTGTCTAATGGAATAAAGGTCTATGATGGAGACCTTCCTGGTGATGTTGATTGAGAAATGGTCGAGGAATAGCTGGGTGAGTTGAGTAAAGGTGAAGAGAGAATGACTGGTAATGGAGCTATACCAGTCAAGGGCAATGCCAAAAAGTGACATGGGGAATGTATGAAGTAATAACGCATTATCATGCACTATGAGGTAGCAAGCATGTCTAAACACTCTCAAATGTTGTTGTGGGTCCTCTTTACTCTGAAAGTGAGTAAATTTGGGGAGTTCCCACTGGCTAGGGTATAATTGAATGGGGACTAAAGGGTGAATGGGTTTGTTGTAGATTTGTTCATATGAAAGAACATTTTTCGAACCTAAAATAGATGTCTCAAGGTTGGACATCTTATCCATCAGCATCTTAATTAGATCAGTAGATGGATTGGCAGGAGGGGCACCCCCTAAGTTATAGGGTACCTGGAAGGCATTGGGAGGGGCGTATGATGTACTTGGTTGCATTTGTGTAGGTGAAACATATTGGTAGTTCATCATAGGGGCTGATGTCGAGGTCATAGGGGCTTGTGTCGTGAAGTTGGAGGGCATAACTTGACTAGATGCCGCCAAGGGTGGTTGAATAGTGGTGACAATAGTGAAAGGATAAGTGGTCACTCTTGTATTTATAGGTGCAAGAGTGGGTGGGATAGAGACAATCAAGTTTTGGAAAGGTGTCAAACTTGGTTGAATTGTTTGTGGTTGAGGGGGTACAGAACCCTGATGGAGTAGGTCTAGAAATAGAAGGAGAAGCCAAATCTTGAACATTGGCCATGGTTGGGTTACTGGTTGAGGCAATGGCCTGAGTGACCATGGGTTGGGTAATGGAAGCTATTGATATCATTTCCATTTCAATGAAAGAAGTTTCCATCTCATAAACAGGGTTACTCGAAGGATCTCACGTTTGGCTTTTAGGGAGATAATGTTGGAGAGCCTTGATGTTGAGGTCAAGGAATCTCTCAAAGTCCTGATCCCCTTTGGGAATAATAGGAGGTTGATTTGGGGTAGGTTGGATAGGAGTATGCTTAGTGTCTAAAGTATAATCCATTAGATGACTTGGTATGGAAGGTGAAAGTGGGAGTGGATGTTGCCTTGCATGGTCAACAAGAGATTTGGCTTGATTGCGTGTCAAAACCATTCATGGTGAAATGGATTCAGGTTCTAAAAACTATGTGTTTCAGTTTTATAAAACCATAATTTGTGTTTAATAGCAAAAAAGTTAGGTTTTAAGCTTGTTGTTTGGGAAGAAAATTTGTTGATAGTGACTGATGTCAGTTGGTTAACCAATGTCGGTTATGAAATGTTGTCGAGGTCGGTGGGATAACTGATGTCGGTGAATCTGAGTTGTCGACGTTGGTGGGAAAACTTATGTCAATTTTTGTGTAATTCTAGAAACACATAAAACTGATAGTTTTTAGAAGAAGGAGAAATTCTGAGTTGTTTTTGAACCTCAGAATGATGTGACCTTACCAGCTCAAACAATCAGATAAAAATATCAAAATAGATGATTTGGAAAGCAACCTCTAAAATGTTAAATTCCTAAGAATAAATTTTAGAGTCATGGTGGCTTATGCCTTAGAAGAATGTGTTTGGGAATTGGGCTTTTAGAATGGGTCCTAAAGAGGAAGTCTATGGCTAGTTTCATGTTATGTTTTGGTGCTCAAAAATCTGTGTTAGGTTCAGTACGTGGCCTGGTGCTGGGGCTTGCTCCCTTCACTTCATGAACCCAGAGCTAAGCTAGGCCACTTAGCCAATATATACTTTGCCTATAGTTTATACTCTGCCAGAGAACAGAGTGGGTCCTCCTCTTGGTAGTGAAGTCCAAGTAGGATCACCAGGTGGGGTAAGGTATCTGCTAGGTGATGAATTCCTAGACGGGCCTTGTCTCAGGTAAGTTTAAATGTTTAATTTGATGTGATTGTGATCTGGTTGTGTAACATTTGTACACTATGATTTATTCATAATGCTTTTTTTAATTACTAAGTGAGCTAAGAATGCATTCAAGCAAGAATGAAATGAAATTATTTTTAACCCAAATTGAAATATGTTTGTTCAAATGCAAACAATTGGAGAAGAGGTTAAGAGTATGAAATTTTTCACTACTCTAATATGCAGGAAAGAAGCGACAAGAAGAAAAAGAAAGATGTTCTTTTTAACTTCTGCTAATGGTTTATTTTCAAAATAAATAGATAAAAGAAGGATGCAAGAAGAGAATCTAATGCATCTATATGAAAATTTAATTTTTTAGATGAAGAAGAATGAACCCAAGGAAAACTCCAGGGGTCCCATCGGGCATGCCAGAATGTTTCTCTAAGTTTTTTCTAATTACATTCAGAAGAAAGAATAAACTAAAGGTAAAGGTTTGGGGTTTGACGTTACTCAGATTAAGTTGTGCACCGTATCCAAGTGTTGAGGGAGCTCCTCTTTGGCTGTGGAGGAAACACCTATAGAAAGAATAAGACTTAAACATAGAAAATGTTAGAATAAGATATGGTGGACTGCCAAGCTACACACTTGGTCCTGGAAGTGTAAAGCTCTATAAGGGATGATAGTCCACTATTTAAAACAAAGAGATTTGTATAAAATGAAATGATAAAAGACTTAAAGAAATGGAAAGGCAGAATGATGTGTACCTATTCCCTATAATTTGTGAGTCTCAGCAGGCTGGTCAGAAGTTGTGTCTGGTCTTTGGGCTGTTTAGATTGGTTTTTTGGTTTGCACAGTCATCGATGTCAATTATTCTACCGATGTCGATAGGTAATATTGCCAATGTCGGTTAGGGCAGTAGGCCTTTGGATGGGTCTCAGGGTATTTTTGTGGTAAACAAAGGAGTTTCTAAGAGTTTGGGGGTTTCTACAGAGTTACGAGAAGGTGAATAGGGTCTGAGGAAGGGCAAAAGGTGGAGGGTAGGTGTGAGAAGAGGGAGAGAATAAGAGGAAGGCTTTTCAGCCCTTCCACAGAGGAAGTCAGATCTCTTTTACAGTATTCAGAAATAGTAAATAGAAACTAATTACCAAGTTATTCTAAAACTTTGAAATGGAGACCAAAAGAATACTTAGCTTTTTTAGTTGAAGAACCAGAGGTGTCAGGATGCTTGTTCCCATTGTGGCTGATGTTGAGGTCCTCATACAATGCTTCAATCCAATCTCTGGAATGACTTGTGCAGAACTTCGGTAGCTTGGAGGATGATAGTTGAGTTTTGATCCTTCATCTCAGAGTGTGCACGTCGATATGCAAAGAGTCTGGGGGCTAGCTCAAGGTTAGAGCCCAGGTTATGTAACCTACGTCGGTGATCCCATCAGTGTCGGGCGATAGTTGACCAATGTCAGTGGCTAGAGAATGGGTAAAAGGGATATTTTATATCTTTGCCCGTTTCTCCATCTGCCAAGTGCATTTGCCATTGGAAAATGATCAAAAGATGGGTTTATTAGGCATGAGAGTTAGTTAGGAGGTTAGGATGGAGTGAGAATAGGTCATGCTTTAGATGACCTAGTCTCAGGGTGACTCATAGGGTAAGAAATGGTCTTAGGGTGAGGTGTCCAAGGTGAGGTGTCTAGGTGAGGTGTTGTGGTGAGGTGTCTAGGTGAGGTCATTAATTTAAAATAAGTTGTTTATTTTAAATTAATAAGGTGTGTAAGTGTTTAGAAGGGGACCAAGGGGGGGTTGACACAATATTGGTGTCTATAGAGGGGATAGAAAGAGAACACAAGTCTGAACAAATTAGTTATAATTTTTTGTTTGCTTTCCACTGTGACTTTAAAAATTGTTCTTGTCCATGTTTAGCCAAGATGTAGGCTTCACACTTCTCATCTAATTTTGTGGGTAATGTAGGCATGCTAACAACATCATTCTTTGTCAATACATGAATGTTTTTATAGTGAGTGTGCCAAAGTAGATCATGCCACAACATGTTTGGATACATTTTGTCTTCCACAAGATGAGCATAATTCCTTAAATTTGATGGCTCACCATTTAGTTTGAGTATTTTCCCTTCTTCATATCTGGTCAAGATGACTGCATTGTAACTTTTCTCTTCATTTTGACATCACCATTATCTAATAGAATGGAATGGCCTTTTTTCCTTATGAGCACTAGGGATAAAAAGTTTATTTTTAGTTAAGGAACGTAGAGAACATTCTCAAGTTTGTAGTCTAGAAGTCATGGACACTTGAGTCGACTTATACCTCTTCCCTATGGTTATAAACTTGATTTATCTATGAGGTATACAAAGCCATAACTTTCTTAAATGTACTTCTCAAAGAAGTCTTTTCAAAAATTAATATGTTGAGTGGCACCTTTAGAAAGAACCCAAGCATCAAACCATGAAGAACTGATCGAGACACTATTTGCTTCATCATCTATACTAGAAAACACACATTCAATGGTGAATTGCTTGATTTTGACTCTTTTGACTATTTTTTAAATTTATCTCTTTATTTTATGGGTATGCTTTAATTTTATTCCATGGAGTCCTACATTAATGAGTCTCATGGCTACCTTTTCTATCACACCATTCACAATAGAGGTTTTGTTTATCATTTTGTTTTTTATTTTGGCCACCATGATTTTCATTTTTGCCACATTTTCCCTTATACTTATTTATATACTTGTTACTGCCTTCATTTTTAGAATACATGGCCTTTTCTGATGTTTTTTAAGATTTTTTTTGACATAGCATACACTTTCACCTATTGTTGTTTTTGTTTTCCTTGCAAAAGCCTTTTCTCTTTTTGCAATCTTTTCAACCAATTGGTCAAAGGTGAGTCTTCAAATGATTGCTTGTTTATAGAGACTCCAAAAAGGTTGAATAGTTGGGAAGAAGGGATTTTATTAATATGATCATGTATATGTAAATTTTAACACCTGTTGCTTCAACATCATTTTTTATAGTATGTATCTCAAAATCCAATCTCATCACATCACCATCTTTCAACTCTAGGTTGAACAATTTAAACTACAATTGAATGAATTCCAAATTTGAATGGGAGTCATATAGGTCCTTTAGTTTTTTATATTCTTTTCATGGTGTATAACACCCCTGTGTATGATGACATATATCTCTATCCACTAATGCCCTCATCAAGGCCAAAGCCTTCTAGTTTTTCTGCTTCCATGCCTATATGTCCTTTACATTCCCTATTGGTTCATCTATTTATATTATCCCATCACAAATATAAAACCATATATCATTGAATATGAGTGTTTTCTCTACTTTCCAAGACCATAATAGCCAACTATCTTTGTCAGTTAAGGTAGTGCCAATAATGGATTTGATGTAATGCATGGTTTTGAGTTTGAGTTTGAGTTTTTGGAGGTTTTGAGTTTTTATTTAACCCCAATTGGTTCCTTATCACTCCAAAATGGTCCCATTTTCTATATACACAAAGGTTTTGAAAATTATTCACTTTATCATTAACACCATCTTAAAAATGAAACTTCATACATCAATATACTTAGTTTTTCTTAATTTTTGGATTTACATTTTTTGACATACATGAATGGGTAAAAAGAATAGCTCTCCTTATTTCTCCTTAAATTACATAATTTGGTTTTTATTTTCTCAAATTTTTTTGGAGTGGCATGCCTCAAATCAATTTAAAATTATTTCTCAAATTTTAAATGTTTTCATATTTAAATTTAAAAAAATGAAAAAAAATTAATAATTAAATTTTGATTTTTAATAAAAAGCATAAAAAATTAATTACCTTTCATTTTTTATTAAAATTCCAATATTGGAATATATATACTTTATTTGATAGTTTACTACTTTATGTTTCAAAATTGTACGCACCTTTAGAAGAGATTGACACCACATAAAGTCCAAACTACCACATATATAAAGGAGATACCTTCTTTGTCAATTTAAAATGGAATGAAATGTGCCAACCAACAAAAATAACTAATATTTGAATAGAATACTCCACTACCAAGTCACTAAACATTCCTTAGTCACATCATAAATAGTCAACTAGTATGCACACCTCTAGGATGCAACAAAAATAGTCAAAATAATTAAAGAATGTTCCTTTACAACTATTCACTATCAAAGAACCTTATGCAGGTCAAAAAATAATCTATAAATAGTTGAATGGTGTGTATAATACACATAGCTATAATAGTCCATAATAAGATAGTACGCTAACATAAAACCAACTGATAGTGAAGTACATAGGTGAGCACATATAGAAAAGTAGACATAATATCAAAAATAATTAATAATTATGCTTTAACAGAAAGAACTACCAAAATACCTATTACTAGTAGAATGCCTTATTCTAGAGTGAAACGCATACTCACAAGTCTACAAGTGATGAAAATTCACAAGTCTATAAGTGATGAAAATTTCTATTCTGATACCAATGTTAGGCCAGATAAGATAATTTATGAAATGACAATGAGCAATATTTGGTGCAAGCCAAAATTGTATTCATGATTCAATTTTAAAAGAATCAAATTAAACATTATAAAGCCAAAAAAGTGACTTATCACCTCACTTACCAAGAAGTCCATTCATATACCTATAGGAATCTTAAGTTACACACAAGAAGACAAAAGAAAAGAGTAACTACTCGTAGGAATTATGAAATATTATCTATATTAATATTACAGTGTATTTATCTTGACCCATTTCAAGTCTTTATCAAAACACTAAGTCATGGAAATCAAATGACCATCTAACTCAACAAGATCATGCCACATGTCAACATCTCAGTGTATCATGATATTTGCACATTATTACAATTCACTAAGGCTAACGACTAGCTAAACAAGTGAGATTGATCTATTTATCAACATCTCACTTCATCACATGTATCATATGGAAAACTAATCTATAAAGACATGTAACCAATCAATTCAGTGAGATCATCCCAATTGTAAACATCTCATTACATAAAGGTAAATATGCAAAGATGATAAAATTTAAAGGCCTAATTGAGTGATGAAATGATACCATGACATGGGTTGGGATATATGTATTACCTCACTAATATGTATATATAAAATGTGTAAAAATAAGTCACTTAATGATATTATGACACCTACAATCTTGGAGGCATGACTAAGCCCCCACAATGTAGTGAAATTCTACCACACATCAAGTAAGCATGTGAAAGATGATATCATAAACATAAAATTAAAAAATGGATTGGATGAGTGAGACAAACCATTTCTATTAATTAATTATAACAAATAAAGGTTTTGATAAATTAATTATCATGCATAGAGAATTCAAGAAATGAATTTGCAAGATAATGATACATGATATCTCCCAAGTCAAGTCGGCCTACATTTTCAAAATTCATAAACTTAAGACTACTATCTAGAGCTCTACATTGACCCAAAATCCATAATTCTTAGTTAATCACATAACTCATTTATCACAACAATGGAGGCACAAAATTTGGAATCAACTCCTTCAATGTCATTCTTTTGGTACAGAGATAAAATTCAAGGACACAAAGTTTGACTAAATAATTTTGAATAACCAATTTTCACACTATTTTTATATCTACTTAGAGGTCAAGGCCATTTAATTATATAGTGACAATGATAATTGAGAATATATGAAAGGTAATATATGGACAAATTACTCTCAATCAAAGTTTTTAGGATCCATAAATTTGTGGCTAAACCTTAAGGTATTTATTTGTGTTGACCTAGTTATTAATTGGTTTATAGTAGGCATATACATAAATCATATTACATAAAATCAAATGCAAATAACTGATAACATATGTGGCTAGCATATGTTTTGAATTTTTTTAAAAATACCTAAACCCAATATTCCTTACATCCCCTAAACAATCAATAAGGAAAACAATATCAAGAGTATCTTAGTGAGATAGGCCCATAACCCAAACAAAATCACCATGATAAAGAACATTCAAAATAATCAATTTATACTAGGAGTTAGGATATCCATGGTCCTTATGAATAGAGTTCACATCACTCCTTCAATTTTTTATGTGGATGAGGTATGTGTTCCCTTGTTCTTAATACTCTTACAAACCACAAACATTCCTCCACTAGGGGAAATTATAAGTTTTAATTTGAAAACCCAGTGGTAATGATTTTAGAGGAAAACATATGATAGACATTTTTACATGTTATCTTATTTTGTTTAACTCTATTTATCTCTTATCTTGTGAGGAACCCCTCATTGGGAACCTAAAGTACACAAGTAGATTTGTGATGATTTTGAGTATTTCAAATTCATAGACATCAAGATCACATGCAAAGAATAGCATACCACTTTTACCCTGTGGTTTACAAGGAAATTAATTAACATCCAATGCCTAGACTCTAACGAAATTAAAAGATCACTAAAATCTTTGGGTGACTATTGGTTTTATCTATACCACACAGTGATCAAAGTTGAGGGCACACTAGTATCCCATTGATACTTGCCCAGGTATATAGTAGATAAAATAAATGAGCAAGAGATTTCCCCTCCTCTTTAAAATAACATTGATGAAAACATGAAAATGTAAAAGTTGTCTAAGTACCACAAAATGCCTCTCAGCATTTATAGATAGTAGTTTTAGCATTGGTAAAAACTGGCCAAAAATTTAAATCATAGATTTTTTTAAGGTTTAAATTGGTTGACTACATATACTAGGACCCCGATGGGTGATAAGGTAACATATTAACAAGTTATTAAGATAATATATACAAGATTATAGGCATGTTCAATAAGATCATGATGTAATTTTATTGAATCTTAAAGATAACTGAGGTTGTTTTAAAGATGTGGAATTAGTAATGAGGGTATCTAAGATGATTTAGTTTGATCTAACTATCATAAAATAGGATACAATAAGAATGGAAAAGGAGTTCAAGGATAAGGTTTCTAAATATATTGAGCATCCTCAAGAAAAAGAGGTTACCAACATTGAATGAAATTAGCATATTAAGGCTAGGGTCCTCATGGAAATCCCAAGATCAAAGGACATAGATAAATAAGATCTTATTATAGACATAAAACCCCATTCCAAAAGTTACTTTTTACTTGACTCCAACATTGGTTGAAACTCCACTGCCTTGGGCTAATATGGTTAGTTCTACACCTTGTCTTCCTTCAATGTATGTAAAAACTACTCCTATTATGATAGTTTAAAAAAAGAGTACCCAATAAGATCCTAGGACCACTCAAGATGAGCAAAGGCCACCCTATTATGTATTTGCATCAATAGGGATTCCAAATTTGGACATAGATGAGAAATATTATGTAGAAGAATATTAAGGATAAGAACAACTAGATATATCAATAGAAGAAAAACTTTATGTAGAGACTAAATATGAAGAAGGTTAATATGAGGTAGATGAAACTATAGAGGCTTATGATGAGGATACTTCTATTGACATGAGTTAAAAGGTTACCCATATGAAACATTTAGAATTTCTATACCTAGTCCTCCTCATGTATAGTAGGTATAAATTGAAATGGAAAATACTACCTCCATTGACGACTCAACTCAAAGTCACCAAGCACAATGGTTGACACTTTCAACATTGCACCCACCAATTTAGTTCCATGGCTAGTGATTTATATATTCTCCACTAAGGATAATTCAACACATGTTCACCCTTCTCCTACTCTTCATGTTGTCCTTATGACTATTGTCTCTCATACTCCATGATTCTTGAGTTATTCTTGTTCCTACTAACATTTTCACTAATAATTCCCCACCATTTTTGTCACTTTCACAAATTATAACACACATGACCATTACAAATCCTATTATTTCCCTAACTTACATTGAGATAACATTAGTTTAATTGTTTTTTGAAGACCTAGTTTCCAAATCCATTTATTTCACTATTCCATTATAAGAACATCTTTACAACCAATCAAGGTTGCTAATAAATATAAGGTATTCAAAGAGAGTCACATGTGGTCTTAGTTTATGAGTCCTAAATACTAACACAATATGTTCCATAGACTCCTCCTCAAACCAAAATGTCCAAGGAGAGGCTATTCATCCCACCTTTCCCCTCGTTATATATAACACCTAATTCATTTTCCATAATCATGGATGCCCCACATAGTCATTCATTACCTACCAATTCCTTTCCTCTAACCTCACCCCCTAACCAAACCTCTTGCGAATATTTAATAATGATCCCTACATAGACTTAATAAATGTAAGAGAAAACATCTAGGCAAGACTCAATCATAACTAAGGACCTGAAAGTGACTATTGAGTTTGATGAGGCCTCAAAAATGATAAAGAGGGTGAGAAGAATAAATATAAACTAAATTGGAAACACGAAGAGTACATCAGAGAAGAATAACACTTATTTTTAACTAAGAAGCAAAAAATTAGGTTAGGAGAAGAGGAAGAGGTCAAAGAGAACCCTATCTCAATGGTAGATTCTGCCACATGGGTTCTAAAAAAAATATTTCATGGCTTGTAATATACCACCAAAAGGCTAGAGGCATAAAGTAAGATAGAATCCCCAAATGACATTTTAGACAATATCCAAGGCTTAGCTAAGAACCTCTACAACATTGTATGATTAATATGCTAGTTTAGGGTAGAGTCACTACCATAATGGGAAAATTCTATAAACATCCATGAGTCACTAATAATTCTTGATGATAAGTTGCATTTTATTTTAAAATGAGTCATGTAGAAGTCATATTACCATCTTAACCTATTGAAACTTCAAGACATTATTTTAACCCAATATTATGTTACAAATAAAATATCACATTTAATGAAGTGGTACAACCAATTACAATAATTGGTTGACCAAATTTGAATTTGCATAAAATTCTACTCATATATTATCCATTATGCATATCAATGGGATATATATATACCACTAGGGTAGGTTTTAAATTGACCATTTTTTGAGAATTTGATTTGGATTGCTAAAAATAATCTTAAAATAGAAGTGGAAAACGTACAATCTAGGATCATTGATTAAGTCATATAGTTTGTTACATTTTCAAAAAATTAAGTGATGTAGGTTAAATCATTAAATTTATATTTTAACGCTTCAATGATATCACACAAAAAAATTGTGGACAAGATCAAATGTTATTCAAATTCCCAATTATTAATTATGAGACTATTGAAATGGAATTCATAACATGTATTATGGCATATAAAAATTCCAAATATCAAGATTAGTTTTCTTCTCAAGTGGGAGCTTCATCTTCACAATCTCAAACTATGTCAATTACACCTCCTTCTATAATCTACACTTCCATAGGACCTATGATGGTCATATTTCCTCTACAATCCTAGGCAAGCCTAATTTTGGTGACAAATATGTTCATGTTTACAATCACTATGGATATGCATGGTCCTTCTATAGTCCCTTCCACTTCAAAATATTCTATTCAATTTTAGTGCATCCTCACAATATATTCTAATTGGAGAGAAGTCTAGTTCAAGCCCACTCAACACTAGTAGGTATTGTATACAATGATAAATGCACTAGATCTATAATTTAATCCTAGATCAATGAAGATAGATACTACTTACACTTTTGATTGAGGATACATTAGATAATCAGGGTCATGACCAATATGGATCTACTAGACATAATTAAGGGATATCTTACCATAATAATATCACTAAGGACGGTTCCAAAGCCTCTAGTCAAGAAAAACTATGCAATAACCCTAACTAGACCCTATGTTTTCATATTCACTAAATTAGTAAAAAGTAAAGAAAAAATATAATATAGTTCTCATCAAAGCTTTTGGTACAAAGTGGGGGTAATAAACATTAAAATTAAGCATGCATCGAATACATATACTTATGTCAATGTATATAAAATTGTAATGGATGGAAAAGAGGTGAAAATTAGGAACAAAGTTAGGAATACTTACCTTTGAAGATGAACATATCAAGCCTCAATCTCTCCCTTGGCCAAGGTGCTTCAAAAGAGGTTATTATTGTATATAAGGATGACAAGGATAAATCAGCTCTAGGATACATAAACCATCAATGAATCCAAAAGACTTATCCATAAGATAAGATCTGGATCTCCAAAGAAAATATGAAACCCTAAGCTTGCTCTTCAAGTAGAATGGTAGATAAGTAGATGCATAATAAATTTTACTTCGTATTCTCTTTTTAGAAATGGTGAAATGATTGTCTTTATATAGATGGATCTAACCTTAAATATTTATAAGAGTTTTCACTGACAAGGTTGACTTGGTTGACCTAATATCTAATTGACAAATAAATACTAGGTTATGGACTAGGTCAACCAGAGGCCAACCTAGACCCTTAATAAGTTTTTTTAATAAGAATACAAGGTCACTAGAGTTGACATAGTCATGTAAAATTTTAAAAAGGGTTTTCGGTTAGGGAAATAACTAATGAAGGTGGAAAATGACTAGAAGATTGTGAAAAATAGGAGGTAAAGCTTAGGGGAATGGTTTTTATGATAAAAGTGTGTAGATAGCAAGTGGAAAAAGGGATAATAATCCTAAAAAGCACTAATGGTCTACCCACCCCTTTCTTGGTACACCCCTTAGGGTGTGCACTCAGAGAGATTGAGACTCAATAGGTTCCTATAAGATAAAGAGCATCAGTAATTGATAAAAGTTTGAAAATATTATGTGTATAAATATGCCCCACTTAAATCTCATCATGTATCACATAGGTGCAATAGGGGATGGTTTTTTGATAAAAAGCATGATGACACATAACATTGATGCTACATAAAGTGCAATAAGGAGCAAATAAGATAAATAAAACTATAGAATTAAAAAATGCATACATTTACTTACCTTAGTGATGTAGATAAAGAAGGAGATGTGAGAGATGTGAAGGTTTCCAATGTGAAGAACATTAGGCCAACTTGTAGAGATTAGCAAAAATGAGTGAAAAATTGAAATTTTTACAACATACGCATATAATAGTTAGAAATATTTTGTATGACTTTAGGATTATAGAACATTTTATAGTTTGGAAAAAGAGTTAGTAGAGACAAAGATATGATCAAAACAAGGAATATGAAGGTAAATTTTATAAGGGTAAATAATTTTTGAATAGTAAATATAAATAGGGTGAAAAATAATTCATTTGCTATTATTTACTATTCTGAGAAAAATAGAGCTTTGAGAGATCTAGTGAGAGTCTATAGAGCCAGGATGGTGAGGAAATGATACTTGAGATGGGGAGGATGCATAGTAGTCATAGTGAGTGTAGCACATGTAAGTAATTAAAAATTTCAAAATTTTGAGCATTTTTATTAAAATCAAACATATTATATAAATCTGAAAATTAAGCAAAATATAGATACTTGAATGAACCCTGAGAAATTTTTAGGGACATTATGGGTCAAATGGGGTATTACATAAGAAGGATTCAAAGTAATAAATGCCCAAGACATTTATGCTAATTAGTCAAAAATCCATCATAATGAACAAGCAAGGTTGATCAGGTTAACTTAGTTTGTAAAAGATTAAAAAATTAGTGGGTCAACTTACTATTGCATGGCTGACTTAGTGTGTGGAGGAAAAGGGATGACATAATACTATATGGCCAACTTAGTTATCTCTTAAGTGGTCTATATAGTACTATTGAGTAGAAAAAATGCTGACTTAGTTTGTTAAGTCCAAGGGTGGTTGACTTAGTACTATATGGTAGACTTAGTTGTTTCCTAAGTGGTTAATATAGTATTATAATATAAAAAGGGGATGATACACTATTGTTAAGCCATAGGGTGGCCAACTTAGTACTAAAAAGGTTGATGAAGTTTTAAAATAGGTTAATTTGGAAAAAAAATGAAAAAATTGAAGTAAATTAGTTTATTTTTATAAAATTTGAAAGAATATATTTTGATTATGAGTGACATGGAGTTTTAATACATATTTTTTTATTTGATATTTTATAGATACACCAAATATTTTAGAAATTAGTTAATGTTTCATGATTATCAGAATTAGTTGAACGCTTGATGAATGTGGATAGAGCTAGATTTATCGCATTGGGCTTAGGAGGCATCATGGAGATGAGGCATATCCCATTGAGTGTAGATCTCATGGTCATGTTCCTTGGACCCTGAGAGAGATTGATCAACAATCTTAGATGGGTGGTGGATGGGGATACCATAGAGGAAGGTATCACTTTGGAGGATGTCCATGCATTATTTGGACTACCTATAAGGGGACACCAGTGATCACAGGGATACTGGATGACCAGGATGAGAGATGAGTATTAGTCTAATTGGTGACATGCTTAGATAAGATTTACATAGGATTGAGGGTGAGTTTGTTTGATGTTTATATTGAAAATAATCTAAATATCTAAAAGGCTATGATAGGACTTGTTATAGCATGAGTGTTGTGTCACAATCTAGATGATAACATACCATTGTATGTGATAACCTTATATCAGTCCATATTGGATTTGGGGCACTCTAAGACTTGGGTTTTATCCTCTAGGTTCAGCTCATGTATGATATGTATAAGATTTTTTCCATAGGGTATAAGACCACGGGACCAATGGTACTAATAAGTTCCTAGATATATGAGAGGTTTTTAATATATCTTCTAGTTGGGTTTCCCCATGTGGTCAATGATTAGATACCTCAATTTTTGAGATGAAGATAGGACCAGGCAGTATAGACCATGTCCCACATGCAAGTGCTATAGATATTCACATGAGGAGAGATCATGTGGTAGCCTTATGCACATATTGTTGTTGTTTGGCTGAGTTGGGAAATTATGGTTCCAAGTTTGGCACAAGTGTGGATCATGAGACATTATACCTGGTTGGTAGATCCATAGCCAATGGTACACTTTTTAGGATAGTTCAAACTCCTATACCTGATGATTATTATAGTTGTGCCCACATTTTAGGTATGACATGATAGAGAGATGAGGGGAAGAGGAGGATGAGGAGTGCCAATTAAGAAATTAGATATTATAATATGGCATGTGAGATCATGGATTGGTCAAGCATGATAGATGGAAGCAAGAGGAGGATAGGGCATGGATGTGGATGTATGGGATCAAAAGGTACCATAACTAGCACCATAGTAAAAGGAGTATTGACCACTTTGATCTCACCACTGATGGATATGCCAATAAAGGGATCAACTATATAGGATGGCTATCTAGGATGACCTATTAGTTGACCCAAGGTAGAATTGGTCTATAAAGGCACCATTGAGGAGATTCCCAAGATTTGCATGGGTGGTTACTCTAGGTTTTACTTTGATTGGAAAGCATCCAGTGGATGAGGTGTTAAATGGATGAGATAATGGAGAGACTATGCTTGATAGATAATCAAATAAGGGGATGGTGATTGGTGACATCAAGACAGGTAATAAATATTGTTTTTTTTATTATTGTGATCGAATACTAGTTTTATATGATTGTAGATAGATATATTTTGAGATGCATATGTGATCTGATATCTATCTAGTTTGAATTTTTTTATATCCTATGGATTAGGAGATCATATGGTGGTCATTGGTTATGGGAGTGCATCATGATATTTTATGAAGGGTGTTGGTACCATCTGCCCCAGCTTAGGTAGGCTAGTTGAGACTAGTGGGGGAGGTCATGAGGTAGCTATAGGCATGAGGAGATGGATTACATCCACTATTATGGGTAAAAGTGGGATAGGTATAGGCTTATCAATCATTATCTTAAGAGATATCAGTGCATATGGTTACCACTATCTAGCTAGGATAGGTAGCAAGGTTGAGATCTATAAAAACATTGTTATAGTGCACTATTCAAATGGGACAGTCTGAGGAATCTATGGGTAGTGTGGATAGGACATAAGATAGACATGATGGAGCCTATCCATAGAGTTGGAATGATTTATTTTATTATTATTTGTATTTAAAACACATGATGATATATATAGAGATATTCTCTTTTGATATTCGGATATTGATCTTATGGGTTATGTTATGGTTGTGGTTGTGGATGCATGGATATATTTATTTATATCAAATTTATTTTGATTATGTTGTCTATGCTATAGGAAATATATGTATGGTGTTTTCTGTTCTATCATTATTTAGTACACATGCATGATTTAAAATAAATAGGCAAAAAGAATTGGATAAGTATAATTAATCAAAAACAAATACACTACACACTATATCATGATGGTAAATGTGTAATAACAAAAGATGATTAAGTATAATAAACCAAAAAAAAGTGGTAAACAAGAAGTTAAAATGTTTTTAAAATCACACTAAATCATGTTGGGAAGTATAAAAATAATGTAATAAAATGGAAAGCATGTGAAATATTAATGGTATAAAAACAAATCAATTAAGTCAATCAATCATACTAAATCACATTGGGAATTATAAAAAATAAACAAAATTTGTAAAATGGTCTTAAATTAATCATATTAATTGAAGTTGGGAAGTATGAAAAACTTAATAAAAATCATTAGATTCTTAAATGCAATTGGAAAATAAGAATATAAAAAGTGAAAAATTAATGGAATAAGCATAAACATACTAAATAAAGATGGGAAGCATGTCAATGATGTGTAACTTATAATAAATCACATCTTATCTCATATTTGACACGTAATTTCATCGTAACTTGGATATTGGATAATTTAATGAGGAAGGCTAGGTCCTATCCATGGTTTTACACTACAACTCATAAAGTGAACACCAATGAGGTGCAAATAATGTGAAAATATAATAAAATGGGATGTTTTGAATGGTAATGTGAAAATTTTGGTAATTTTTTAAGAAGGACAAGTCCTATTCATGGTCTTACACTACAACCTACAAATGGAATCCCTAGGGAAAGTGATCAGTGAACAAAACAATAGTCATCAAGGGGAAATATTAGGGTTTTAGGGAGTGAAAAATGGAATTTAATAAGCATATAATATGCATCTTATGAGAAAACCTTAAGAGACAAGAGGTAAAATAAAAACATGAGAAGACACTAAGTGACTAATGACCATCAATATACAAAGGATACTTGTTCTCTATAGGCACAAAATTGTGTAGACAAATAAATGTGGTACTAATATCAAATCATGTTGGAAGTTTTGAAAAATAAAATTAAAATAAACCTACCTTCCCATGATGTGTTTCTTGTTCCATAGGACAACTTACAAAGCCATCGGTCTACTATGAATATTAGGTACTTTTGTGAGAAAGTAGGTAGCACTAAATTTTTTTATTCTCCTTTTCTAATTTACTATCATACCACACCCTAATGGACCTTGATTTATCATGAGGTCAACTATGGAGTTTTATCTTTGATTAGAAAGAAGAGATGTGCTTAGAATCACATCTTTTAATAGGATTTGGCTTTTGAATATTTTTTAATGTTTCCATTTATATCATTGCCTTTTGTTAAATGATTTGACTTTTTTATTTTTTTATGGCTTTAAAATTCCTCCTCCATGTAGATTTAGAATGACCAATCATGATAGATAGATTGATACACATAAATGAGCTTTAGGCTTTAGCTAAAGTAAGATAAGTATCCAAAGATATGACTGACTAAAACACTTAGGCTTAACTATGAACCAACATGTTATCTCAAGTCTCAACCATGTGTATGCTTAATTTGTAAAGGGGAAAAGGAGAATAAGGGGAGATACAAAGTGGAATAGTAAAAGGAGATTGTAAAGAGATAAATTATTTTCTAACTGATCACATGGTAAATGAGGAATGACTAAATGGATCAAGGTTTATATAACCAAATCACAATAGCAATTATCCATGTTTATATAGATAAGATAGAAAACAATCATGGAAAATAATAAGGGAGCCACAGAAAAAGAACTCAAGAAGAACAAGTATGTAATTATGAAAAATAATCCATAAGAGAATATAATAATAATAATAATGACAACATAAGCTACATATATAGCATAACAAAAGTACCATGTAAGATAGATAAAAATCTGACACAGTGTTAGAAGATAAAAATAAATAAATGTAAATTTAGAGCACACATCCAATCCAAATGAAGAAATAATGTAGAACACTGTGATTGTGTTCATAAATACTAATATATTTATCCACACACATTATCTATAACATATGATAAGTCTCTATGAAGTTGAATGTGAACTATAGTAAAAGTCTTATTGATCTTCATGGAGAGTTGAGAAAATACTTTGCATTGAATCTCCTTAAAAAAAAATTTAGGAATGCCTAAAGGATCTTGATGATGAGGGATCAAAAATAAAAAGAAACTTAGTTATAGAGGGAGGGGGAATAAGATCTGAATTGACCTCTACTAAAGAAGAAGCATGATGTAAAGAAGGTTGAAGGATAGTCACAAACATCTCAAGGATAAGTTGGCTATAGGGGTCATGGTATATGGAAAAGAGATAGGGACCAATCATAGCATGATCCATAAGAAAACTCCTATGAGGTTATTTATAAACTAGAGGTTTACACACTATCACTACCCTACGATCAAGAGAGAAAAAGATAAAATTATAAATGATGTAGGATGGAATGCTAGAAGATAGTCTAAAAGATTGAAGCAAAAAGGAATGATAATGAATAATTTTAGCATCTTGAGCTTGATTAATACCTAGTAAGAATGGATCATCTAAGGTATATCCACCATAATATTTAGGGATATGAAAATCAATGGCATAGGTAGCGATAACCTTTTCATCATATGTGTTGTGATGAATGGAATGTTGAGTCTTAGTTAAGATAATGGGTATATCATCACAAGGTGGTTGACAAGAATGAGGTTATAAATAAGTTGGAAAATGAGAAATTGGATGAGGTACGAGAATGAGGTTTTAATCTTGAGATTAATCTCATCAAGCTCATTGTCATTGGAATCTAGTAGGTTAGGGGGTATATTCTTGATGAGTTTGGGGTGACCATTTTAACCTTAGGTGGAATTGATATGAAATTTAAACCATTGAGATTCATAAAATGGAATGTTTGGCAAGGGTTTAAGTGTAGGAATATTGAATACACTATGCTCTTGGAATTGTTCAAAATTTTAAGGATTAATATCACCTTGAATCTTATAGATGACTCTATTATGAGTAAATTTGACACATTTGCAAGTGGAAAAGGCAACTGCTCTCATGCTATGAGTTTAATAAGTAGCAATAAAAATGTTATAGGATAGAGTAAGTTTGAATATCATTACCTTCACATGAATGGTGGTAGGTGGGATGGTAATGGGCAGCCACATACAACCTAAAAGAGGCATTTGCCTTCATTCATATCCTTGAAATGTGTTACATGTGTATTTAAGATTGCATTCAGAATATCTAAGGGTTTGGATAAAATTGAGAGAGGTAATACAAGTGTTGGAACCCTTGTTAATCAAATCAAGCTTGACTTGGCTATCACCAATTTGAATACTAATAAAAAGATTAAGATCATCCATATGAAGTAGAATATCATCGAGGATGATAGAAGTAATGGGGAATTTAAGGGAAAGACAAGTTTCCATTATTTTATCAACATGAATGGACATCTCTTTACATTGTAGTAAAATGTTATATTTTGATCTAAATAAGGTGGCTTCACATCCTGCTATGGGAGGATGAGGGATGTTCATCTCAACTAAAATCTACTTAAGATGGTTATGGTCACATGAGGAGGTCTGCATAAGTTCAATAAATGAGATTGGAGATTAGTAAGCTACTTAATAGGATCCCACTCATCATAACCCATAAGGGGACTATTGTAAATAAGTTCATAATGTTGAAGGTGGTCCTCAAAATGAGGATCTGAATTCCATGAGAATTTATATTGATAATAGGTATAAGGTTTAATTGGAAGATGAGTTTCTTGATTGTCTTGAGAAGATGGGGTGGTTGATGTAGGTTTGGTTTGAGAAATATCATAATAAGTGATAGGTAAGGAGGTTGGAGGAATGGTATAAATGGTATGATAAGTGTTATCCAAGGGAGGTAATGGAATTGGTTCATCAAAATATATCAGGTCTTTGTGTCCCAACTCTATTAAGTGAGTTAGAGAAGAGTCTTGGATAACATTAAATGTGAAAGGTAATTGAGGAGTTTGGATGGGGTAAGGATCAAATGAAGGCAACCACCCATTACATACTATTCATATTAACCACATTCTCTTCAGGAGTTAGGTCAAGAAGATTGTTAACATTATCAGTAGAATGGCTAGGCTTGTCTTGGTTATCTTGGTGATTTGGAAGAGGATCTCTATAGATGGCCAAATGAGCATTAGCTTGGTTCAAATATTAAGATTTAGTCTCTGGTTCTTGGTATTTTAATGCAATGTTATAATCTTATAGAAATTTTTGAATGATAAAATCATGATCAAAATTGGGATCAAGAAGGAAATACATAGCCAAATTATGAATTTTCCTACAAGTTTCATGAGAATGACCCAAACTAGCATGAAACTAACAAAATTTATTGGGATCATACCAGGGTTTCATGGGTTGAGTGTAATCAAGTTCATATTGAAGAGGCCTTGGCATACATTTTTTTAATTCTTCTAAGGATACAAATTTATGAACATTGATGTTATTGGTCTAATGTAAATGAGGATTAGTGATGTGGTTGGGAGGGGAAGCTTTTTCCAGAGTCTAATTGGGAATAACAACTTGAATAGTATGAATGGTGTCATAAGAGTCAATGACACCATTATAGGTAGCATGATGATTCTTATTCTTGATTAACATGTGAATACCCATAGAAGGTTGGGGTGGCTTGAATTAATGCATGAGGAAATCTTGATGCTTGGCTTAGTCAATGGCCTCTTCTAAAGTACATGGAGAGAGAGTAAAAACTTGATATTAAAACTTGGGAAAAAGAGAATTGATAAATAGATGAAATAAGTTATCATCTACCATATTATGTTTACATTTTTTAGACAAGGTCTTCCATAATTTGATGAAATCTTGTGTGGTTTCAGTCTCAAGTTTCTTAAAATTGATAAAATGGGCCAAGGTATTCTCAGGAAGATCACTAGTTTGTAATTCTTGGACTAGAGCATTGACTAAGTCTTACAAAATAGTGATGGAATGAGACTTGAGCTAGTTGTACCAATCTAAAACATCACCCGTGAGAGTATTTTATAACAGCTTGGTAATGGCTAAATTATTTAACTTGATCCAATATTTATATAGATTTCCAAATGTTTTTTAGTGGAGAGTAGGATCGGTTGACCCATTATAAGTGATGGTAGGGTTGATACCTCCTATATTGATATTAGAAATTTGAGATGTAAGAGATTCATTTTGAAGGTGCTTGATTGTTTTGTTAATAAAAGGAAGTTGAGGGATAAGATTACCATGATAATCCCAAAGAGGAGGTGGGCGAACATTTTGGTTATATGTGTCCCATGAAATCTATTGAGAGTGTGTTTGAAGATGGATAAGATGATTTTGCTTTTGCATCATTTGATTTGCATTGTTAGCTTAGAAATCATTCATTTTATTAGGAGTTTGTAATAGGATGTGATGGGTTGAGATGTATTATTGGAATTGTTTGAAGCATTGGAATTGGTAGTAGTGGTTTCGATACCATTATGGGTATTAGTATTAGCTTGACAAGAATTGTTTATAAGTGAGGCACTAGTGGCATAATTTTCTTGTGTGTTAAAATGTGTACTAGTAGAGGGATGAGAACAATCAACACTATAGGTATGATTACCATGGGTATAAAATGATGCATTAGTGGAATAATTAAGAAGGGTGAGTCTAAAAATAGGCCCACTAAAAGTAGAACCTACCATGTTGGTACAGATACCAAGCATGGAGGTGGAGAAAATCAAAGAGGAAGATGTCATGATATGGGAAGGCATTAAAACAGAGGGAAGAGGTTGAGAAGAAAAGAATCTAGTGTACCTAGTGTACCTAAATCCATGTGAAGTTTTACGATAAGGTGAATGGGGTTCCTCAACTTGACCACTTATCATGAGATGATAAATATTATAAGGATCCTTCCTTCAATGTTGAATAAATTCATTCATAAAGAAGAATATTTCTAGGGTATACTCTAGTTAAGGTTGATCTTCAAATGAGAAGATAATATTATGAAGTGAAGAGGAATGAGGAGGTGTCCCATAGTTTCTAGTACAAGTGGCTACATGAACAACAATTTCATATAGGGTAGGAGCCATAATATACTTATGGGAGAACCTATTGGGATTGGTAAGACTTGTCATATTCATTAAATTCAGCTTAGTGTTGTCTTCAAACAGGAAGTTCATGATGAAGGAGAGAGATTAGGGAAAACAAATTTGATGAAAAAGTAAAAGGATAAAATAGATATATAAGAGTATAGAGTCAAACAAGTTGACTTAGTAATATAAAAAAGGTATGAAATAGTCTAATAAGAGTACAGAGTCAACTAGGTTGACTTAGTAATATAACTTGACTAGTAGAAAGGAGTACTAGGTCAACCAGGTTGACTTAGTACTATAGATAGGGAAATAGACAATATAATAAGGAGATAAAGTCAACCAGGTCAACTTATTACTATAACCTTATGGGAAGAAAGGACTAATGGGTTGATTAGTTTTCTCAATACTAAAATCAAGGAAAAAGAGAGTTTATAGGAGATTATGTCAAACAGAATGATAGTGTACTAAAAATAGGAAAATATTTAGCAATGTAATTGAAATAGGGAATGAAATTAAACACCCAACCAATTGGATCAATGAGAATGATCCAATAGGGGCACATATCACAAATCCTTTCACCAATACTAGCCAATGCAAGTTTTTTAATACAACATACAATGAGCAGAGAGCAAGAAGCCAACTAAAATGTAAATGCTAACTAAGTGGTCATCCTAAGTGTTTTTATATTATTATAAATTTTTAATTTAAGTGTGATAGGGAAGTTATCTAAAAATAAGGAACTAGAAAGTAATCTATGGATGGTTTTAGGATATTTAGACTGAAAGGGCCCTGTGTTGGCAATGATACTAGCTTGATATTAGGGCCTACCAGCTCACTTCTCAATCCCACAAAGATAAGAGTCTCAAATTATTTTCCAATATATACCATTTACCATGTGTTTATACTTAGCCAAAAAACCAATATGGGTTACCCCTTGGTGATGAAATCCAAGTAGGGAGGCCTTGGTAAGAGAAAATTTTAAATGAATTTTGAGTATTGTGTGATTTGGTAGTGTGTACAAAAAGATAAAAATAGTGATACTAAATGTTATTTTGAAAAACCACCTAAGTAGACTCTGTGAGCTAATCTAAGCATGAAAATAGTTAAAAATTAAAGTGTGAATAAATAACTAGCATATAGTTGTCAATTCCCAAATTAATAATGGTATAGATTTGGTTCAGATGATACTATATGCAAACATTATAGAACAAAGTCAATATGGTATCTAATATTATAAAGAAACAAGAGTCCTTAAGAACTAAGTTGACCAAGTTGACTTAGTCTTTTAGATAGAAGATACACTATAGAACTAAGTCAACCAGGTTGACTTAGTTTATTTTAGGGTTGCATTTTTAAGATTACAAACTTTCATAAAACAAAACTATAATGAAGTATTGAATTAAAAATGAGATAAATAAAGGAACCTTGGTGGGTTGGAAGATGTTAAGAATTAAAATTTTCTATTGAAATTCCTTGAATGTTTCTTGTAAGTTTTTCCAACTGAGTCAACTAGGTCAACCTAGTTCTGTGAAACCCTATTTACTAAAGCCTATTAAAATGACTAAGTTAACCTGGTCAACTTAGTTTATTATTTGAATGTTGAATATAAGACTAAATTGACCTATTCAACATAGTTTTTTATCTAGGAATGAACAAGATTACTATGTCAACCTATTCAATCCAATAACCTATATCTAATGAAGACATAAATAGAAACAATAGAGTCATTTTGATATGAACGTGTGTTACACCTGTACATAAAAGTTAGAACTATACCATCATGGTTGACCTAGTGTCACAAATATAGAAAAATAATAAAATGATAGAAATGAAAAATGTGAAAGAAAAATTGCAATGGTTAGATTTCATGTCGAGTTCACTAGAATGTATACAATGAGAAATGCATCAGATCTATAAATCGATCCTAGCTCAGAGAAGGCACATCCTACTTACACTTCTGATTACGGATACATTAGATAATTGGGGTCATGACCAATATAGATCTACTAGACCTAATTAAGGGATATCATACCACAATAATACCACTCGATAGAGTTCCAAATCCTCTAGTCAAGCAAAATAATGCAATAACCCTAAATAGGACCTATATTTTCATATTCATGAAACTAATGATAAATAAAGCAAAAATCTAATATAGTGCTCACCAAATATTGTGGCACAAAGTGGGGGTAATAAAAATTAAAATAAAATATTCATAGAATACATATACTCATGTCAATGTATACTAAATCCTAATATATTGAAGAGAAGTGCAAATGCATATCTATCTACTCTTACAAAGGAGGAGCAAAGTTAGGAATATTTACCTTTGAAGACAAACCCATCAAGCCTCAATCTCTCCCTTAACCAAAGTGCTTCACAAAAGTTTATTATGGCATGTAAGGATGATAAGGATAAATCAGATCTAGGATACATGACCTATCAATGCATCTAAAAGACTTTTCCATAAGATAATATCCATATCTCCAAAGAAAGTATGAAACCATAAGCTTGTTCCTCAAGTAAAATGGTGGATACGTAGATGTAAAATATGTATTACTTCTTATTCTCTCTTTATAAATGGAAAAATTAATGTTTTTATATAGGTAAATCTAACTCTAGAACTTTCCAAAAGTTTTGGCTGACAAGATCAACCTAGTATCATAATTGACAAAAACTTACTAGGTCATGGACTAGGTCAGCCAAGGGTCAACCTAGACCCTTAATAAGTTTTGTCAAGAAGAATACAAGGTTGATGCAATTGACATAGTCATGTAAACTATCACAAAGGGGTTTAGGTTAGGTAAGTAACTAATGAAGGTGGAAAATGACTAAAGGAGTGTGAAAAATAAGAGGCAAAGCTTAGGGGAATCTTTTTTAAGAGAAAAGTGTGTAGATAGCAAGTGTAAAAAGGGATAACAATCCTAAAAATTACCAATGGTCTACCCACTCTTTTCTCAATGTACCACTTAGGGTGTGCACTCAAAGAGATTGAGACTCGACAGGCTCTTGCAAGATAAAGAGGGTCAGTAATTGATAAAGTTTGAATATATTGGGTATACAAGTATACTCAAAATCCATAGATCTAATCATAGAGATAATTTTGGAATATTATTTATATACACTCTTGGAATATTTTTTTACTTGAAATTTTTAAGTCAAATTAAGAATTTTTAATTTATATAAATTGTAATCATACAAAATTTGCATGCTAAGCTAAAGGCGTAGTCTTATTTTTAACTTTGTAAAACTAAATGAGCTTTGAAGATGAGATGGTTCCCATTAAAATATATATATATATATATATATATATATATATATATATGGATCATTATAAAAATGGAATATTTCTAGAAATTTATTTTGGGTAGCTTCCCATTCTACATGACATCAAGGTAAGAATATTGGCCTCTTACAATGAATCAAATAAATTACATAGAATGGGAACATTCTAGCTTTTATATTTTATGAATTATGGTTTATTGATAATAATATTAATAATATCTTATTCATAATGGGCATGTTCCCATTATACACAAGATATTAATAATAATATCAATTAATCACATTTGACCCAGATTAAATATATTTGACATGTAGATTAGGAAGATGCCAAATCTACATGAATCAAGATGATAATATTAACCTCTTATAAAGAAACCAATAATCTTATATAATTGGTGTAGAATGAGCACGTCTATTCATATCTTGTGTAAACTAGACTAATAGTTGCTAATATAATTAATATGTTCTTCAAATTGGGCATGTGCCCATTCTACACAATGCACTAAGATTATTATCAATTAATTTCATTCTACAAAATATTAAGATATTTGAAAGTCAATAATATTCATAACATGTGTAGAATGGGCACATACCCATTCTATTTTATCAAATTTGGGATTTATGTGAAAACCCCAAATAATAACACTAATGCACAAAATCAGGAGAACAATATAATGAAGATAACATTTAATTATTTAAAACTAATTTATTATATAAAATTACTATAGATATTAAAGTGTACGGAGAAAAAAAAACATAGTTGGAAACTATGCTTCCATGAGGAATTAGGATCTGAAACTTTTTGTGTAAGAAGACCTAGTGGCTAGAATCAGGAATTTGAAATTGGATCTGGGGATGGGGAAGAGGACACTAGAGGGGTGTAAATTTTTTATAACATAGGGTTCTCATGTCAACTTGTAGTGATATAATTAGGGTTTATGGGTTCTCTATGCCTTTATTTTTAGAGTCTGTATCTAATGCAAAGGCTTGTGATCACTTACAGAGATCATTGTGTGATTAATTTTCCTTTAAAAACCCTATTTCCTTGACATGAGAAGACCAATCCAAATTTATGGGAAAAATACATTAGGGACTAAATTTTTGAAATACCTCAATACCCCATATGTTTAGTATTACCTACATACCAATACTTTGAATAGGGAACAAAATTCATGTAGTTATTTGATGTTACATTGGAATGTGAATAACTAGTGCAATGTATTAGGTGCTAGTGTAATTTTGATGTGATTCAATGTTTTAATTGTGACTTATGACCTATGACATGTACTCAAACTTTAGTTCTCATCTAATGTGGCTATATGCAATCAAAATTGAGAAAGATGGATATATTTATCTCAATGTGCAAGTGTAATTTTGGTGTGGAAGCCTCTTGTGTTCCAAATGGTTTTTAAAGTGACTATATAGTTTTATTATTTAAAATAATTTTAATGGGGATTATTATGAACATGGGCTGACCTTGTTATGTATTTTAATTTCATAAATTAGTTATTACTTGGTGAGAAGATAGGAGAGGGAGAAGGACACTAGAGAGATGTGCTCATATCTCTTAGGGTTCTCTTGATAAATGGTTGATTTTATCATGATGAATGATAAATAGGGATTAAAATATATCTAGTGTTGACCATAATAAGTATAAGCTCATTTTTGGGTCATATATCATCTTATAAGAGTGTGCAAGATGGTTGAAAGTGATCAAAAGGGGCCCTAATATAGGTCTAGAGTTAAGTGTGTAAAAGAATGGTGTAGACACCAAAAATATGCACACTATGATTCTAAATGTTTAAAATCCCCCTGGACCTACCTAGGAACCTCTTGGGACTAACCTACACCAATATGGCCTAGCCAAGTTCACCTGTAGTGAGTTTCACAAACTAACTCAACCTAGCCTTCACGACCTTTTCTTTTAGGGGCCTAACCATTGATGGTCAAGATAACCATCGATGGTCACCCTTAGGAAACCCTGACCGTCAGTGATCAAGGTACATCTCCTTAACCAAAATAATGTAATCATCCACTGACCTTTTATAAATATAACTCATCTAAATCTTGTTACAAGCCTTTGCATGGATAAATTATATTTAGATGGCGTAGTTTCACCTTGACTTCCACCTCTTGTTTATGCCTATAAGAAGAGAAGATCCTAGAAGAAAAATTCATCTATAATAATTATCAGGAGCCTAGGGATTTAGGAGTTTTCTTTTATAGGTTAATCAATGATATCAACATTATCAAGCATCATTAGCAATCTTATTGAGAGCTGACTCACCGTCATCTCTCAATCAAGTTCTCAAATACCATTATCCATTAGAATCAAGCCAGATTCCACCAAAATGTTAGCTACTTCTACCACTCACCCAATAAACTTATAGTAGGATAAGTAATTGTTTATTAATATTCATTTACTTTATTTTAATTTTTAAATCAGCCCATCCCTTTCCCATCTCCTAGAATCCATCTTTTAGATCTCATTATTCAGCATTTAAAAACCCAGAACTTACATAGTAACCATCAACGTTCTACCTAACTGTTGATAGTCAACTTAACCATTGATGGTCACCTTAAACACTTATGGTCACCCTAATTATTGATGGTCACTATGGTAGTGAAAACCAACAAGCTTTTTTTACCAATCTACCTTCAACCAAACCTATTTTTCTATGTTCCTGTTTGTCCACAGACCTCCTTCATATTTTTTGAAGCATGTCCCAACCCCTTAGCACTAGTATTAATTATTTTATCACTAATTCAATCATGTATAGCGCATTTCCAAGAAATCATTCTTATATTTAATTTTAGTAGCTTTTGATTATTGATGCAAGTACCTTCTTTCTATTTTTGTGATTTTAATTGTTTAAAATGTGTGTATTGATAGTGCCTAAGGAAGCTCTTACTTCCAAGATCTAGCTATCACTAATTAATTTACCCAATTATTTGTCTAACAAACAAGTTTGCATTAGTGCTTTCTTATCTATAGGTTTTCTTCCCAAACTAAAGAGGAGCTCTTCACAATCTTCTGCTTCAACACATGCGCAAACAAATAGGTTTTTCAACCATACCCATATCAAGTTTATTTTCCCTCTTTATTATAATTTAAATAAAAAATTTAAATGACACATTTTGGTATGCCTAGTAGGACCTAGAGTCTCTACTCACATTTTTACTTTGAATTTATATGCTTTTCTCTCTATCTGTGCTCATAATTGAAACTATTTTTTTTTTTGGGATTAAAAACCAATTGCATCCATTACTTTATTTTAACATTAGTTCACTTTAAATTAAAGCACTATAATCTTAACATAGCACCACTTTTGTTGTACCCACTAGCCAAACCACTTTCATCAATTAAACATCAAAACAATTTGAGATAAGGCCCAACTAAGATTTCATCACCTAGCGGTCACCTTACCCTTTATTGACAATCCTACTTGGAGGCCATTACTGAGGGGAGAACTAACTTATCTCTCTAGTTGAGTGTAATCTCTATATATCAATATATATTTACTAAGCACTCGACATGCTTATCGCTATGGTATGTGAAGTGAGAGGGTAGGCCCCGATACCAAGACATGTATTGATTATAATATAGATTCTTTTAATCACATAAATAACCTAAAACCAATGATAGACTACTTCTATAATACCTGATCTATAAGCCAACTTCTATCACACATTCTCATAAACTAAGGCATAAGCCAAAAGCAATATTAAAACTAACCTCTAGGCTTAACATACTTCATAGTGTTTGTTTTACCTACCTTTATCATTTTCTTGAATTATTATTATTTGAGTGGTGAGTTTATTCTTGTATTCTCTCCCCCTTTATTGCATGGTTCTCACTCTCCAACAACGAAGAGACGTAATGAAGTTGAACGACTGAACTTACTAACCTCTTCTACTTCCCTATTTATGAAGTATGTCCTCAAAGTAGAAGACTCACCCCATCCTTTGGTAATCCCTAATTTTTCTTAGGTATTTTCATAGGGAGACATAAACTTTACCACTTTTTTGGAAAATAACCCAATTTCCCTTCAGCACTACCTTAACACCTCCCCGCACTATGCCCTAATTTCAACTCCATCTCTAGATCCTCTTTATGGTATGACATCCCACATTATGGGGGATGTTTCTATTGGCATGGTCACTACCCAACCTTTGAATCCCTAGGCATCTTCATCTACTAACCCTTTGATGCCACAACTAAAAACCAACCAATCCAACCAACTATTACCTTTACACCTTCTGCCCTTACCATTTACTCCTTCACCTTAGGAAGAAACCCAACCTCTAACTCATCATATTCTACCCACTATTAGAGTACCTAAAATTAGTACTATCAACATTCCCCTTATCAATCCTAACCCATTAATCAATACCCCTACCAAACTTGATAGTATCTATACCTTCTACTTCACTACCATTATCACAAAGGTCACTACCTCACCTCTTGTCACCAACCCAACTACCACCCATACCCAACCTACAAGAATCCCTCAATAGATACTCATTGCACCCAACCTAGGGTAAATCCCTCACTTGCAAGGGTATGTACCCACTACCCAACCACCATCATCTAACTACCCCTACATACCACCTACCCAACCTCTAGCATCCACATTCCAATATGTGGTAGCCCATCAACCACCAACCAATTACTAGTATATCACTCACCCATAACTGTATTATGAAACTTATGTTCCTTTAGGTGCTCCACCTCAAATCAAATTAATTAATATGTTGATGGAAAAAGGACAAACTTTGAGTCATCCATTTTAGGAGCTCATAATATCCTATCCTATGATCAAATTTTTAATGAACCTATTCATCCCTATGTCCCTATCAGAGCTTACCCTCCCCAATGGGAGATTCTAAAATTTACCAAATTTCAAAGAAAGGAAGACCCCCAACAACACCTTAGGGATTTTAGACATGTATGTTACATGCTTGCTTATGATGATCCCCTTCTTTGTTGTACCCTCCCTATGTATTTATCCATCCCAACACTTTACTGGTATAGTGCCATCACCAAGAATTTAGTCTTTTCTTTCACCCAACTAGACTAGGTCTTCTTAGATCACTTTTCCACTAACATTTCCAATAAGCTCTTTATCACTGACCTCTATTATATCAGGTAATTCGATGATGAATCCATTGCTGACTTCATCATCTATTGGAGAAACTTGATTAATTGGCTTTCATTGTCCTTGCCTCAACCTAAACTTATAGAGACTTTTTACTTGAGCTTATGCCAAACATAATTATTATATACTACATGTCCAAAGCTTTGTAACTTTTGATGAAGCTTTTACTATGGCACCTAAGCTCATCCCTCAACTTTGATTAAGAAATGAGCTCCTTTTAACATATGTCTCCCACCACTATTGGTTACACCAACCCACTTGATATCTAATAGGATGGCTATTCCTAAATTATCAAAGGCTATACTATCAACCTTGAACACTCTAACCACTAGCGTGCCCAAACCAAACCATTAACTAGATATATGACCTTACCTAAACCCCTTATCACCAAAACACCCAACCTACCAACCACATCTAGACCCTTCCCACCTATAGATAAGTCTTACTCAACCATTTTTCAAAGGTTGATCCAGGCTTCTTGCCTCACCTTACCTCCTGTCAGACATTTTGATCCTCTTGGTTCAAAACTAGCCTAGTATAATGACTGTCAAATATGTTCCTACCATAAGACACCCAAACATGACATAAAGAACTATAAAGCTCTCCAAGCTATTATCCATCAGCTCTATGATGAATATTATCTTTTATTTTATGTACTTCACTTAACCCCTCTACTAATGCACCCAAAGATCATTTTCAAAATCATGCATAATCCCCCACTCTCACCTTAAGTGATGGGGAACCTACCCAACATCCTATCACATCTTTCCCTTATATCCACACACTTAATGTGGTCACATGATCATAACAAAAGGATAAATGGAAGACTAAGGTGTCCATTCCATATACATACCCATCTTCTCATCCTAAACCAAACCAAATTAGAATCTCTTCATCTTTAGCTAATCCCAAAGTGATCATCTTAGGCACCTCAGAAGATAACCCTTATGAATCCATCAAGAGGGTCATCCTTAAGAAACTCCACCAGACCCCAACTAAGATGAGCCTCTACAAACTAATTTCTACATCACCTCACCATCACCAGGCCATGATAGAGGTTATGCAAGCCATTAAAGATAGACCAAAAGACTCTTGACTAACTCTCCACCCTTGTTACCTTCAAGGACCCAAAAATACCCTCTATCCACCTTGAGGATATGGATCCTCCTCTCTTTATTACTACCCATATCAACCAAACCTACATCAAATGGGTTATGATCAATGATGTAGATAGTATAAATATCATATCTTCCCATGCCTATGACTAACTTAAATTGTCAAACAATATCATGTCCAAAACTTCTACTATCTTTAGATCCTTTAATGACACTATGACCACTACCTTAGGAACTATTGTCCTCCACATTCATCTACGACCTCACAAACTCCTTAAACTTTTTTATGTGGTCGAAGTTCAATTCCAGTACAATGTTCTACTATGGAGACCTTAGATTTGCTCTATGGGTTGTGTACCTTCTACCCTCCATCATATTTCAAGTTTAAACATGATGGTCAGGTTATCATGGTACAAGCTAACCCAAGCCCTGTTTTAGCATGAAAAATGACCTACCAACCTAATTATGTCCTCATACCCTTGATAAAAACACCCCAAGCATCCATTACCAAGCCCTCAACCATGGGAAATGAAGCCATTACTTCCCCTTCCTTAGAGGCATCTACCAGTTCATTTATTCCCATGGACCAGATAGCCACCACTAATTATTTGGAACCTACTTTACAATTCCTTACCCTTAAAGAATACCATCTCCTCACCCTTGATGCCTACAAAACTCCTCAAGAATATGGGAAACTCAACCATCGACCAGGTTATGATCCCAACATTAGAGCCATTATTATTTTGGGGCCTCATAATTATCAAACTAACTTCATCTATGGGAGACTTGAAAATCCACTTAACACTACTGCTACACCCTCTTCACCTCAACCACTCACCTCCACCTTCTCTTACTTGGAAAACCTAGACTTCACCAAAGGATACCTTCATAGGTGTGTCTAAAAAGGGTTTGTCTTAGGATGATATGAGCATGGCCTACACACATTTATTTCAATTGAGACCCAAAATCCTCATAAGAATCATGGCCTTGGATTCATTCTACCCAATCAGAAGATATCCACACAACCTTCTATTACTATTGTTGAAGAAGAAACCCCTTCCTCACCAACATCCCCTACACCTGAGTATGATGATGAGGACATCATCCCACCTAATTTTTTTCATCAATATAATCACCCTCAACCCTCTAACTTATCAAGAGGAAGGGGCACCCTTATCCATCCCTTTGACCCATCCTAAACTTGTGGGAGAAGACTATCCTAACATGAACACTATTTAGTGTCAGGATGATGATTCTATTCTCACCTACCTTGGTCTACTTGATTCCTTCATCCACAAATCCTTACCTCTAAAAAACTCAACCATGTTGAATGAACCCACCATGGATATTGACATAGGCACTTTGGAAAAACATCATGTTGTCAAACTTGTCCAATCTCTCACCACTAAGGAACTTCAAAACTTCTCTACCTTGCTCCAAGACCATAGCATTACATTTGCCTAGTCATATATTGACATGCCTAGTATTGACCCAACCATTGCCACCCACAACATCATAACCAGTCATGAAACCAAGCCTATAAGGAAAAAACTTTGATGAATACATCCTCACATATCCCTTCTTATCAAAGAAGAGCTTCAATGCCTCATCTCTATCAACTTCATTCAACCTATTGATTATCCCCAGTGGGTTTCAAACATCATACCTATAACTAAATCCATAAGGGGACTATGTATCTATGTGGAATTTTGTGATCTCAACCTCACTTACCCAAAGAATGAATTTCCTCTACCTATCATTGACCAACTTGTTGATCTTATAGCAGGCCATGAGACGTTGTCTCTCATAGATAGTTTCTCAAGTTATAATCAGATTTTTGATTGCCCCTAAAGATCAGCATAAAACTACCTTTATCACCCCATCGGGGAATTTTTGTTTTAGATTCATACCCTTTGGTCTTAAGAACACTAGTACAACCTACCATCATGCTATGACCTACATCTTCCATGACCTTATCCACATAATCATTGATGACTACGTGGATGACCTTCTAAGAAAATCTAAACTTCACAAGGACCACTTAGCCTTTCTCAAGATTATCTTTGAGAGACTTATCCATTACCATGTCTACCTCAATCCCAAGAAATTCACTTTTGGGGACCTATCAAGAAAACACCTTGGCTTCATCATTTATCTTAATGGAATCAAAGTGGATTTAGCCAAAATTAAAACCATCCTCGAGATGTTACCTATAACTAATATTAAGCAACTTCATAGTCTATAGGGGAAGCTCCAATCCATCCATTAACCACTTTATTTCTTAGCTCTCTAACCAGTGTCAACCCTTCCATCACCTCTTGAAAAAGCATATCTCTTTCAAGTGTAATATAGATTATTAAAAGGCCTTTGATGCACTCAATGATTACCTTGCATCTCCACCTATCCTCACACCACCTAAGGATGACCAACCTTTCTACCTTTATATCTCTACCACTGACCATTCCCTAGGGGAAATGATTTCCCATTAGGATGAATAACATAAATATCAAGCCATCTATTACATAATTCATACCCTTTTAGACTAAGAAACTCAGTTTACTCATACTCAAAAACTTTGCTTGGCCCTAGTCTTCTTGGCCACCAAACTTCACCACTACCTTTTTAACCACAAAATTTTTAGCATAACCAATACTAACCTACTCAAATACATGCACTCCAAGCCATACCAAAACTAGTGTATGGCCAAGTAGATCATGATTTTAGTTGATTTTGACCTTGAATTCCTCCAAAAAAAGTCAATTAAGGGGCAATTCATCATTCACTAATTGGTTGATGCACCCCTAACAGACAACCAACCTCCTTTTGAATTTCCAAATTAGTCTATTGCAAGCCTATCCAAAGAAGATTTCACCAATCATGTAACCATGTTTTTTGATGGTTCCAAATGTTATCATGGTGGGAGATTTGGTATCATCCTTATCCCCCTTATCAATGACCCACTTCCTTTATATTTTAAACTTGACATTGAATGTACCAACAATATGGCCAAATATGAATCCCTAGTAATAGGTTTCCAAACTGCATTAACTTTAGGAGTTTAAATAATAAATATTTTTGGAAATTCCTAGCTTGTGGTCAATCAAATCAAAGGCATATACTAGTGTAAGAATGAGATTTTATAAATATATAGATATTTAGTCATGGAACTCTTGACATCATTTAAATACTACCATATTCAAACTACCCCATGATCTACCAATAAGTTTGTTGACACCATGGATTCTCTCACCTTTTAGAGCTCATTATTACCCTCAGACTCCATGCTATCAGTCATTATCCATCACCTCCTTCAACCTTCCTACATCAAGTTAGACACTCCAACCATCTTCAATATGGAAGAGATCCAACTTAACCTTTGGTATCAACAAACCTTCAACTATATTAACCTTGGCATTATTACCTCTAGCCTCTCTAGGAATTCCTATTGAGCATTCATCCATAGCACCTCCCATTATACCATTATGAGAGGAATCCTCTATAAATGTCGCTTTGATGGTCTCCTCTTCCATTACTTCCATGGTCTAGAAGCCTCTTATGTTATCAAAGATATGCATGACCATATTTTTGGGGGTTACTTTAGTGGACTCATTATGGCTAAATGCATCCTCAACCTAGGCTATTACTAGCCTACCCTTAACCAAAAATATTGTGATTATGTGAAAGAATGTGTCAAGTGTCAACAACATGATAATTTGTACCATGCACCCAACCATAGCCTTCAATTTTCCACCAACTTTTATCCCTTTTCACAATGGGCTCTGGACCTTATTAGTGAAATTAATGCCCACTCTTCATATCAACATCACTTTATCATCATTATAATTGAATATTTCACCAAATGGGTGGAATTTATTCCTCTTGTCTTGACAAAAGTTGAAAATATTATCAAATTTAACACCCATCACATCATCTCTCACTTTGGTGTTCCCTATAAGATCATCACTGACAATGACAAATCCTTCAAAAACAAACAATTTCAAGGTCTTTATGATGTAATTGGGATTAAACTAATCTTCTCATCACCTTATCTCCCACAAGTAAATAGACAAGTAGAGGCCTCTAACAAAACCCTTAACAACATGCTTACAAAAATGGTCAGTGCCACAGGTCAGGATTGGCACTTGCATATCCCTTTTGCCTTATGGGTATATCATACTAGCATTTAAACCCCTGCAAGTGTTACACCTTTTTCTGTAGTGGTTAGAGCTAAATATGTATTACTTCTTGAAGTCTAAATACCTTCTCTTTACATATCTTTACACGACCTTATTTTGGAAGATGATTATCTTCAAGAATGTTTAGCCCATTTGAGCTACTTGATGAATGTTATTTGGTCACTCTTTCCCATCTCCATGGATATCAAGATTGAATCAAGCATGCTTACAATAAACACTTGAAAGTGCAATAATTAAATATTGGAGATCTCATTCTCAAGGAAAGTCAACATGTAACTACTATGCAAAAAATCAAAAGGAGCAAATTTGCTTTCAATTGGCTTGGACCCTAATTCATAACCCATAAGTATGGTTCAGGAGATTATCATTTATCCTCTTTTGAAGCTAAACCTAAACCTCTCAATGCTTTACATTCGTATCCTTTTTATTATTAAACAAGGGGTCATAATCATCATTTGTCTAACTTAAGTTTATCCCCTATAACCACATTCATTTCCCTCTTCTTAGGGGCAATTGACTGCAATTGAATCATGTAATTATCCATCACAGTCATAGCATAATCTAAAACTATGGGGACCATGGATCTACACATGGCATGATTCTCATGGTACTTCCATCCCTCTTTGGGATCAGTTCCCATGGTCTTTGTTACCTAATCTTATTTTCACCTATGCAACCTTCTTGTGCTCTTAGTCTTGCCTTTATAAAGGTAACCCCTTGAACATGTATAAGCAAGTCTATGTCAATAAAAATTAAATAAAATCAAAATAAACATCACAGTCAAAAATGAATCATGGGTCATTATTAGCATTCATAAACTGTTCCCTTGAAATGCAGATGTTGAAAACTTCTTCAAAATTACAAAAACATAAGGTGGACTACTCCCTCAAAGGATAGTTATCAAAATCACTTAAACTAAACATATAAACATAGACCACTCCCTTGAAGGATGGATGAGTAAAGAACTTTCCAAATCTATCAATTTCTTAGAATCTTCCCATATCAATCAGCTTCCCCAAAGCATAATCAAAAGTAGTGAAAAACCCATAAGCAAAATTAACAATAATGAGAAATGCCACAATCGGATCTCATAAAATAAATAATCTTGGAAAACCATAATCAGATCTCCTTAGTATAATTCCCACATTGATCATTCTACACTTTATATATGAGTATATACTTGCTTATACTATCCTCTTGAAAGCCTACAGAAGAGGCATGCTAGTTTCACACAAAGATTCCAATTTCACCCATCCTCCCTCCATATATCATACACACAAGAATATGAACATACTTGCCATAATGTGCTCAATACATCCATTAATCAACCTAAGAATGCTAATGCAAATCACTTCAAAGGCTTATTTTCACTAAGGCAATCCAACTTTGGGATTTGTTTTTTGTCCTCACCAACGAAAAAACATTACATTTTTTTCTTATCTTTTATTGGTTCATGTAGACATACCTCTCATGATTATTATCACTTTCCTTAAATTTAAGTTTCTTATCTACATAATTTATGTCTTCTCATTACATCCTTAACCATATTCACATTTTATCTCCATGATCACAAACAAAAAATATCAAATCAATAGCATAACCTTATTAATTATATCCATGAACCACATCATCTATTTATCTATGGTTAAATCATCATGAAATCGCATCACATCACATCATAACATACACATCATCCTATCCATCTACCATTAAAACATCATGAGAGCATATATCATATCAAAAATAACCTTAATTACACCATTCATCATCATGAACATAAATAAAATCGATGATCAAAACATCGTGAACCATATCATATATCATCTACCTACCTATCCATTTACCATAACATTACCACAATACATTTTATAACATAAACTTATGCAAACCACATCAACATAAGCATAATAAAATTCATTACAATTACATCATCATATAACATATATCTATCCATAACACATCCTCTCATATCTATGAACAAAATCAAAGCATCACAACCATCTTTTAAGCATCACATGCCTAAGCTACTATGTCAACATCTCATAAAGCATATGCATGAAAACATAGACCATCAACCATAAACATAAACATAAAAACCATATTATCATGTAAACCATACATCATCATATACATAATGTCATTATAAATAATACATGTAACAATGTGTATACTCTCTCTCAAAACACGTACATTTCATTGCATTCTTGTACAGACTAGTATCCAAATAATGTACACCTATCTCTACCAACATATCAAAAAATGTGTCAATCATACTCCTGGGACACCACTACTACTAGCCCCACATGCACCTGTACATATATTCCTATCTGGTGTGGGCCCCCATGGTGTCCCTACTTGGCCAATTATGGAGGCCCACTATCTTGGAGTAGCCATTAAAGGATGCCCTACCAAATTGGTCATTTACTCCCTCTATCTCAATGATGTAGGTAACTATGCCAACACCATCACCTTGTAGTACCTTATCTCCTTAATAGTGGTTAGATATCATGTCCTAAGCACTATGTCAAGTGGTCCTCCTACTACTACTATGGCTCTTCCTATACCCTTTCTCAAAGAATCTCTCTCCTAAGTCACTAAAGTAAGAGAGGCCCTCACTAAATCACACTCACCTATCAACATCATAACCTACCCCTATAAGGTGACAACATAAGCCTGCAAGGTGGCCACCTATCCCTATAAACCTATGATCTATCCCTATGCTATTATCAATGCCACTACCACATGACCACCCTATACGAGTGCCCCTGTAGGGTCCCCATCAATGGGTTATTGGCCCCCATCACCCCAACCAAAATTAGTAGCTGCATATCTAGCCTTATACCAAGCAACATATCCATTTACCTCACTAGTATCATCAATGGAAGCTCTCACAGGAAACTCATCATGGTCTAAAATAGCCTCCTTTGGCTTTGACTCTGGGAGTAAGAAATCAACATCCTCCCTCCTATATGAAGAAAAATTTAGAGGGATCCCCTATAGAAATCTAGACTACCTCTACACCCTATCAACTAGGATGAGCTCAGTCTCACCCTCTCATCTCCCATATATCCATCACCAACTCTATAGTGATAAAGTGTGATACCTGTATCCTACCCAAATCAACCAACTCAAGCAAGGTCTCCATACCACATCACAAATGACCAAGCCATCTAGGGCCTTTCTAAACCACTCTATATCTTAGGCACCTCCACTAACCCCTATCATTACTAATCACCTCTCCATTGCATAAAGCCTACCCTATAGTCTATAGGTACAAATCCATCTAATGGGAGCCCTAGTGGTTTAAACACTCTAATATGATCATACACACAGTAATAGATTATGAACCCAACACTAATCCTATACTACCTATGTGCATAGAAATCTTAGATATCTTTATAGATATCTACTAATAAAATGGGAGCCCACACAAATATAGTCCTCCCTAGTAACATATCTCTTAGCACCCCTAGTATCAGATATGGCAAGTAACCACTACTCAAATTAGGAAGGGCAAATCAAGATATCCCCATCATCATCATCATTAGTAGACACTTGCCTACTAGTACACTCTGGTATAACATCACATAGCACATGCCACCCACATGAAATCTTGCCTACTATCTATCCTCATCATAAATATATTCCATGTATTAGTCTCACTAATCTCTCTCTATATGGTAGATCAGTTCTCTATAAATCAGCAATCATGTGATTTGATGCACATCGTCTAGTAGGATGTTCATCTCTCCAATAAGCAACATGAATGTGTTCATGGTTTAATCCCATCTCTCAATGAGAACCATGATCATATCCCTATCTTATGACAAGTACTAATAATACCTCATCATCTATCAAACCATCATAGACCTTTTTGAAGATCTTTGGGACTCAGTCTCAAATTTGGATTTGCTCATGTGCCTACAAATCAATTACATTGGCATGCACACTTAGTTCTCCACCTTGAGCTAAGAACCAACCTAAACCTACTTTTTCCAACCTCTTATAAACTACCCCGTCACATCTACCATGTTAACTCCAACACTTAAACCTCTACTCTATGCATATATATCCTAACAAAAGGCTTCTATCACCAATAATTTCCCTATTTGGCACAACTTTCATTAAAATTATTAAACATCAACCCTAACATGCTATTTTACCAACTAGAATTTCTACCACTTTTTTATACCTATCAAACACTTTCTCAACCACCTCATCCTACCTAACTTGCATATAACCTTTTCCACTACTTAGCATAACTATTAAACACTTTAACCTACCTTAATAAAACTCAAACTACAACTTTCAAATTTTAACAACAAAATCACAAAACTTCACTTTTTTAATAAAACTCAAAATACAACATCTAACCACCAATGGTTCCTTGAACCATCAACAGTCCCCTAGAGGCACTTTCCCTAGGGTTGACCATCAATGGTCACTATGTGTGACCACCATTAGTGAAACCCTCAAACCCTTAACCTCCAAAAAACTTCTAAAAATTCCTCAAAACAACAAAAAACATTCATTATCAACCTAAATTACCATTTTACTCTTGATTTCACCCATTCCTTTTCTCAATCTCAACTAGAATGGGCATTAGGGCATCATGGCCCATAATAGTTTTCAAACCCCCTACCCCACTATTTTACTCTATTCAAATTTACCTTTAAAACTAATAAATTCCACTAAGCTATCAAATTTATAGCAATCCCTACCTCATTTCATGAGAGTTACTATGGTCAAAACCCTTATCTACCTACATGATTGTATCCTCATCCACCCTTAATCTAATCCACTCTCAGTCAACCTTAAGCACTTGCTCAACCAATCAAACCTCCACCTCATCAAGCACACTAGCCTCACCAATTCCAAATTTATCCATGATCAGATGTAAAACACCAAATACAAAACTCACTCAGAGAGTAAAATTCCAAGTTAAAATGGTAAAAAAAATTCACATTTTACTTTTTTATCCATGGGTTTTTAGGATTTTCCATCATCATCGATGGTCAAGCTGACCATCGATGGTCAACCTTAATACCTTTGATCATCGATGGTCATGGCCCCCAACCTTTTAAATTTTGGAACCCCCACTTAGGTGCCTCACCTTAGAGATCACCTCATCTCTCTTCAACCAAAGCTTGAACTTTTGGAGATTACTTTTCTTCAACCCCTCATTAGATCATGCCCAACTTGATGTTGTATTTTTTTGACCCAATTTACTCATTCATTTTGTGACAAATTTTCATGGTCCATTTGACCACATCAATCACCTTGCCATGTTGAAATTTTGTAATTTTTACCACCTCATGCACAACCCAACCAATCATGTTATTTTACAAGAGAACTTCCTACCCTAGATACTTGTACCCAACATCAACCCTATTTAGATGACTTATATAATCACCCAATCAGCCATGACTAGCATTGTGGATTAGTTACTCTATCACTTATACTTCTAGCATCGACCCTTGTTTTTTTACCAACAACTTTAGTCTTTGAAAGATCATGACTAATCACACTTAGTCATAATTTGTGCACAAGTTTGTGTTTTAAATGCCCAACCTCGTGACTTACCATTTACCATTTATCAAAACTTGACCTAATTTTGGTTTCACCACATCAACTCTTGGTTTGAGGGAGAACACCTCCTCCTACTCTTGAGGCAACTAAACCTCTTTCCCATATTTTGATTTTTTTTATAGCTTGTTCACATAAGATGCAAAATAAAACGGGGCAAAATGTAGACACCAAAAATCTACACACTATGATTCCAAATGTTGAAAATCCCCTTAGATCTACCTGGGACCCTCTTGGGACCAACCTACACCAATCTACTTAAACAAGTCCACTTGTAATTAGTTTCAAAAACTGACTAAACATATCCTTTAAGACCTTTTCCTTTGGGGGCATAATCATCAATAGTCAAGGTAACTGTCAATAGTTGCCCTTAGGAAACCCTGACCATAAGCAGTCAAGATACACCTCCTAAACCAAAACCATGTAATCCTCCACTGACCTTTTCTAAATATAACTCATTTAAATCTTGTTGTGAGCCTTTACATAGAAAAATTATATTTAGATGGATTAGTTGTAACTTGACTTCCACCTCTTGCTTATGCCTATAAGAAGAAAAGAGCCTAGAAGAAAAATCCATCTATAATAATTATCAAGAGTTTAAGGATTCAAGAGTTTTCTTTTGTAGGTAAATTAATGATATCATCATTATGAAGCATCATCATGAATCTTACTGATATCAAATTTACCGTCATCTCTCAATCAAGTTCTTGAGTACCATTATTTTTTTAGAATCAAGCTAGATTCCACCAATAGGTTAAGTGCTTCAACCACTCACCCAATCAACTTATGGGAAGACAAGTACTTATTTGTCAATATTCATTTACTTTATTTCCATTTGTAAATCAGCCCAACCCTTTTCCATCTCCCAGAATCCATCTTTTTGATCTCTTTATTCAACATTTAACAACCTAGAACTTACATAGTAACCACTGATGGTTGATTCAATTGTCGATGGTCTACCCAACTGTCAATGGTCAATTTAACCACCAACAATCACCTTAACCACTGATGGTCACCCTAACTATTTATGGTCACTATGGTAGTGAAAACTAGCAATCTATTTTCACCCATCTACCTTCAACCAAACCTAGGTTTTTGTGTTCTTATTTGTCCAAAGACCTCCTTCAAATTTTTTGAAGCATATCCCAACCCCTTAGCACTAGTATTAATTATTTTATCACTAATTCAATAATTTCTAATCTATTTTCCAATAAATCATTCTTGTGATCAATTTTATTACTTTTTAATTATTGATGCAAGTACCTTCTTTCCATTTTTGAGAACTTATGTATTTAAAACATGTGGATTGACAACCCCTAAGGAAGCTCTCACTTATAGGATCTAGCTATCGCTAGGCAATCCACCCAACTATCTATCTAATAAATAAGTCTGATTTAGTGCTTTCTTATCTAAAGGTCTTCCTCCCAATCCAAATAGGATGTTTTCATAATATTTTGATTCAATATGTGCACAAACTAATAGGTTTTTCAACCCTACCTGTATTGAGTTTCTTATCTCTCTTATAACTTAAAGTGAAAATTTTAATGAAACAAATGGTCCCAAGTGCATGGTTTTAGCTTAAATGTTAATTTTATGTGTCTAAATTTCCTCCCATTTTATTCTAGTGATCTATTAAATTACATGTACTATATTAAAATTAAAAATATTGAGCACCTAAACTTACTTGTGGGTAGGAGTCTTGAATGCATGCCATAATGTTGAATTATGGTCCATATAAAAACTTGTAGTGAAACATATGTAATATTAGTATTTAATTCATATGAATATAAAGAATTAAAATACAAAAATATAGAGAGTGATAAGTAACTAATAAACTTGATCGAGTATATGAACCACTATGTCTTTCATGGTATAAAAATTGGTTAGTCATGGCATGTTGTGTTATTCTATTAACATTGAATACTTTGGATTGGATTATGCATGATCCAATCCTCATATGTAAGTGAGTGTGCTCAATAACTTAGTTTTATTTAGTCCATCATTGTAATCCTATAGTTTTGAGAGAGCTTAGAATCCATTTATGGATTCTCATAGATGTTTCTGATGCAAATACTAGTACAAATAACAAACCAACCACTGCAAATGTAATAACAGTCAATTCTATATTAAAATTAGTGTAAAAATTGGTGAAAATATTGAGTATAATATATGCCTAATGTATAAAACATGGAGAATGACATGAATTTTTATTCCATCTATGAAATTAGTTCAAAAATAGGCATAATGAGGAAATAATGTGCCACGCACATGCCCCCAATTGATATCTAGTGCATATAAATTTTGAGGCTAAGTAAAATAACTATGATTCTGAGTAAAATATGAGTGCCAACCTCAAACAAAATTCCACACATAATTTCCCCCAAATGGATCAAATCTTAGAAAAAATTGTGTAATTATGATTAATTATGGAAACTAAGACTATGAAACTGTTATATATTGATATGCGTAAACTGAGATTCTAATAAATTCTAGAAATGTCTAATTTTTGGCATTTGGACAAAATCATTAGGAAGGACACTAGATAAATTATCTCCTATCCCATGTGTCACTCTTATCTAAATTAAATTTCTATGTGTTTTTTGAGATTAAAATTGGGTCACTTGTGAAATTACTATTAGATCATGTATGTGTACTGATCTAGGAACCTTGGTCTCTAAGACAAGCCTCTATGAATGCCCCCTATTTTGAGGTAAGTTGTTGAGCCAACATAAGAAATTAAATCAAAATAAAAGGTTATGAAGTAGGTTTTTACGATGTAAAATTATAAATCTGAGTAAAAATGACATCATGGAAAAACATAGCATTATTGTGTATGTAACTTGATCATATTGATAATGTAAGTTGCATGTGAAAAAAATCATTCACCAGAAGTGAATATACATATATGTGAAAATGAATCATGTATGTAACTAAGAAATTGAGTATATAAAATGGAATATACCTACTTAGGGAGTAATAAATGATGTCCATCATGGTATTGGAATTGGGTAGGTGCATGATGTCCATCATGGCATCTAAATTTGAGAAAATAAGTAAGAAAAATATTATGGACATGATTCACACAATTAAATAGTACACTCACAACATGGAAAACCCATGATGGAAAGTCAAAGGTCCAAAAATAATGGACATGTTCAGATTTATCACTTGAATAAAAGACACATACAACAGCATGCTCAAATTCCCTCACACATGTACAAGGAAGTAATGGAGGCTTAGAGCCACATAAAAAGACATGTTTAAATGTCCACATTAATGAATATAAAACAAACACAAGAACATATTCAAATTCCATCACATGCATATAATTATAGGTATAAAGGCTTAGATCCACTTGGTAATGACATATTAAAATGTCCTAAAAGGAAATAAATAAGTACATACAATATGTAAATCTAGGAAAATCAATATTAAAATCATGCATGATTATGTATTTTTATCAACAAGAGCTAAGTTTTAATTTGATAAATTTTGAGTAACTAAGATAGTAATATTATATCACAATGATAGTGAGTGAGAAATGTCTTAAGATGTCATACAATGTAAAGTATTGATCATGTGAGTGAGATAAGGTGGGCAAAGAAGGACAAAACATGTGCTTACCATAGCCCCAGTGAGCTAACTGAGGAATGTACATGTTATAGGAAAATTGTGTGATTTCTAGAAAAGAGTAATTAAAATTTGAACTCACTAAGACAAGATTAGGGTGAGGGACACTAGATCAATGCGCTCATATCCTATACAATGCTCCTATCTAAATACAATCTGAGTATATAATAGTAAAATCACTTGTAACTATTTCTAGAAATGATGTCCTATGTAATATGCAGTCACTCATATATAGTGGTGAATAATTCATGATATAAAAATAGATAAACATATATATAATACTATAAACAACTGAACTAATGTATTAAAAAGTATTTATAAGCATGCATAGGTCCTAATTTTTGGCATTTTTTGTAATATTTTACTATTTTTGTATATTTGAAATAAGTTAAAAGGAGTATGTACAAGGAAAGAAATATAATAAGTGATGAATCCATTAATATTATTACCATAAATATATTATAAATTCAACAAAGTAAATGTGAATTCTTGTGGATGAAGATTATCATGTAACTGTGTAAAAATTTTATGACTATCATATTTTGTATAATTAGTATCAGTATCATACCAATCTAGATTGTTATAATCATCATAGTTTGGATTTGAAACTTTTGAAATGCCACTATCATATCCATTTGTATCTACATATGAATAATAAACTACCACATACTATGTTATTGACCTTTCTAATTTTTCTTTTGCAATATATAATTTGTCATGTGCCTTTATTGATATGTCATTACTTGTATATGTTTGCATGCTAGTTGAAAGTATGATTTCTTTTGTTTCTATTGTTTTGAATAAACTATAACATCCCTTGAAACTATGATCAATTCACTTTCATTTGAAAATTTTACATATTTAAAATATTTACCCATTGTCTCCCCCATTGTTATCATCCACCTCTTCCTAATTCAACATTATATTGTGCCAAGCTAGGATATACATGAAATACCATTAAAAATGTTTTTAGCCCAAGTGTTCAAGGTAGATAAATGGATCCAATAAATTATTTAGATAATTTATTCTTACTTAAATGTTCTTTATCATAAATAATAAAATTTTAAGAGTGTCATGTTACAAATATTTACTTCAATAGTTTTATTGATCACCACATTGGTACATTACATGCTATCTATAAGGGGATTGAGAATCAAAGTATATAGGAATGATAAAATATTTTTAGTTGATTATTTTGGAACCAAAATTTGAACTAAATATTTTGTAGGTCTTTCATGATTTGGAGATTATTTTGTTAGAAACCCTCTTTTAAGAATAATTTTTTGCTTATATTGACTTTGATTTTACAACTTCTCTTGTAGTAACTTCACTTTTGCTTGTTGTAGCTTTTATAACCTTTGATTTTAAACTTTTTCCATTTGTAATTTATATTTTTGGTTTTATTCCATTTTTAATCTTTCCTACTCTAACTTATCTTGTTTCATATTTTATTGTTATAATTGTTCTTGTTGAATATTATCTTGTTCGATTTTGTCCTTTGGCAACCACTTTTGTATTGATTCTATTTTTTTCACTTTTTGGAATTTTTATTATTCCATTGTGGTTTGTTTTAATTATGTATCAATTTTAGGATCACCACTATCAATTACCATTTGTATTATCTTTTTCAATTCCAAACAATGACTTGTGTGATCCTATGCATTCTATGATATGCACAATAGTATTTTGATCTCCTTAGAGGATGTAAGGGAGGTATTTTGATCAACTTATTTCAAATCATTGCCCGCATAATATCACTTGAACTCTTTTTATCCATGTGCATACTTTTTTAATCACTTATTATAGATGCATTTTGTTTTAATTTACCATTTTGATATGAAATATTATTAGGTATAACACTGGTAGATGGAGATGCACATACATGATTAATACCAACATATTTTATATTATTGGCACATGTGATTTTATTTTTCAATAACGTCATTTTTTTACTTAAAAACTTATTTTTATTTTTTAACTCTATTATTAACTTTCCCATACTAATTTTTGATCCTTTATATTGTCACAAATGCAAACCGTAGGTGCTTTAGATTGAACATGTAGGCACACGCTATGAAGAAGAGATGTGGGAAGTGGAGGGGATTGAGGAAGGATAGGTTGATTACCTTCACTGGTACTATAGGATGGTTTTCCTCACATCTTAGAGTATTGATAGCATGGACCTCGTTAGAGGGAAAGTATCTATCACCCTCTTGGAGGTTAGGAGGAAGAGGAAGCAACTCTATATTATCCATAAAATATGACACTAAAACATGGAATATTACTACTATAAAATATTATATCATATTTTAAAATCCTAACACAACTACTAAAAATATGAAGAATAAGGATAAAAACCTTGGAAACATATTTGGTAATATTCAAATAAGAGATAGGTTCACCAATATGTTTTATCAAATTTGGGATTATGTGAAAACCCAAAATGACAACACTACTATGAAAAATCAAGAGAATTATATAATGAAGCTAATATTCACTGATTTTGAACTAATTTATTATGTAAATTTACTAAAGATAGTAAAGTGTATGGATAAAATAAATACTTAGATATAAATTGTGCTTCTAGAAGGAATTAATATCTAAAACTTGTTTTACAAGAAGGCTTGGTGGCTGGAATCAGGAATATGGAACTAAATATGGGCCTAGATAAAGTGTTGGGAAGAGGAAACTATAGGGTTGTCACTCTTTTATAACTTAATGTGATTTTATACACTTTTAGTGAGTAAATTAGATTTTTTAGGTTCTTTTTTCCTTCATTTGTAGAGCATGTATATGGTGTGGGAGCTTGTGATCACTTATGAAGACCATTACGTGACTGATTTTCCTTCAAAAAACCTATTTCTTTGACATGTGAATACCGATGTGAATTAATGTAAAAAAAAATTGTGATTGAATTTGGGTGAGACATCAACACCATATGTGTTATGCACTACCTACATACCAATACTATGAAAAAGGATCAACCTTCATGTAGTGTCCCATGCTATAGTGGTATGTGAATAAATAGTGTAATATTATATATGTCAATGCAATATGAATGTGATTAGATACTTTAATCATGACTTGTGACCTATGACATCTACTCAAACTTGAGTTATAGGATAATAGGGATGTATGCAATCATAATTGGGAAAGATGGATATTTTGCTCTTAATATGCATGTGTAATTCTAGTGATTTTTAATGTGGAAGTCTCTTATGTGCCAAATGATTTTAAAAGTGATTATATAGTCATATCATTGAAAATACTTCAAGTGGGGATTATCAGGTAATAGTTTAACCTTAATATAGCTTTGAATTTGGTAAATTAGTTTTTATTTGGTGGGAAGATAAGAGGGGGGGAAGGACACTAGATCAGTGCACTCCTATCCCCTAGGGTGGTCTTGTCTAATGGGTAATTTTATCATGTTGAGTGTTATTCAAGGCCTAAAATATGTCTAAAATTGTCCAAGATATGGATAAGTTTATTCTATGGTCATATATCATCTTATAAGATGGTTCTATATGGTCAAAAGTGATCAAAAGGGGCCCTAAGATAGGTCTAGAGCTAAGTGTGTAAAAGAATGGTCACAAGTGCATGATTTTAGCTTAAATGTTAATTTTGTGTGTCTAAAAATTCACAAGTTAAGAATACATGCCATGTTTCTTATATTTTTAATTAAGAAGCCAATGTTATAATATCATGTGGAATAGACACATCCACATTAGCCTTTAACAATTGATAATAATCTTATCATACTTGTGTTTAATATTCTACATGACATCAGGATAAAAAAATTTGATCTATTATAAATAAGCCAATATTCTTACCTTATGTAGAATGGGCACATACCCATTCTACATAAGATGTTGAGAATAATATCAATTAATCCCATTCTGTAACACAAGATGTGAATATTAAATATCATCAATTAAGGCCAATATGTAACACAAGTCCAAATTATTGAATAATATAATTAAATACATCCTTAACATGAGATAAGACCACTATTATTATCTGTGTATAATGGGCACATACCCATTCTACTCAAGATATTAATAATATTATAAATTATGCCCATTTTGTAAAATAAGCTTGTGAGGATTATTCAATCAAGTATTGAACATAAAGTACATTGTAGAATCTTAAAATTATACCACCACATCATATAGCTAGAGACATTATTTGAGGTATCGATTATACTTCACATCATCTCATAAAGAATTAAACTGTAAATGTATACACATGAGGACAAGATGTATATGTTGATATTTTTTTATTCCATTTGGTCTTAATAAATAATTTTAATAATGTATATGATAACCATATATCAAAATAAGCATGATATATAATACATAATAGACTTGATTGAATGATGTATTCATGATAATTTAATTACATGTCATTATTTTGTAATTCATGGCATCTCACTGAGAATTAGACCATAAATATATACACATGAGGACAAGTTATGTATGTTGATATTTTTTATTGTATTTGGTCTTTAAAATGAATTGTAATAATGGAGATGATATTGATATATCAAACTTAGCATGATGTAGGTAGATATATACTAGACTTGATCCAACGATGTATTAACAAGAATTGAACTATGTACAATTATTTATTTTTTATATATATTAGGATTTGAAAAAGACCCTCCATTAATGAATGGTAAATTTTTCCTAGGTTCTCAAGCTTCACATCTACCCCTAAGCCTTGACGCATCACAGGGTGCTTAGTAGGAATTGAACTCAAGATCTAGGTGACTAAAGTCACTGATTCTATCCACTCAAGCTAACCCTTGGGGCTAATTAATTATACATAAACATTATATAACACAAGATAAGATAAATATTATTGTCTTATTTATAATGGATAACCTTTGTTCCTAGTATTATTATGATCTTTTCTTATCATATGTTTAAAATGTACAATGTAGCCATTCTTATGTCCACTCTAAATTATTAATTATACCCATTTTACAAAATAAATTAAACTCATTCCACACAATATAGGATCAATATTATTATAATAATGTTGTATGATGGATTTTTTATTAATCATATTCTTCATAAAATAGGATAAATATTCTTATCTTATACTTATTTAATTACAACACAAATAAAAGTGACAATTTTATATGTATATAATGGTAAAAAACTACTAATCGTATTCCTTTTTAAATGTCAAATTACTTTTGAGGTTTACATGATTATGCTAATTATAATTATAATTTAACTGAAAATAATATCTAAACTTCAATTGATTCAGAGATGTATTGCTCAAATTTATTTTCCACCTTTCTTTTATTAAATAATTATAATTAAATTTTATAATTGTTTTAAAAAAAAAATCTATCTAAAGGAAAAAATTGTTTTTCAAATGTTAAAGATGATCTCAAAATTGAAGATTAAAATAATTCATTGGTATCACCAATTCTTTTTATTATGGAAATATTTAAAGAAATCAAGCTCAATTTATTTAGAACTTTAAAACTATGATGAATTTTGAAGCCTTATTTCCTTAATGTCTAATTTTTTATTAGCATACCTTATAATAGTTTACATTTTTAGATTTTCATGAAAATCTACAAATTAAGTTTAACTCCCAATAATATTTTACACACATGAAAAGTATTACTATTTTATTGTAACACTAATAATAGCCAAAATTATGTTAGACTACAATGGTTAAAAATTAACAATATTATTCATATTTAATTTTTTAATAAATATATTAGTTTCAAAATAGTTTCTAATATTAGTTTCATTTATAATCATATCATTTTTTTTAGTGTTAACATTGACATTTATTTTATTAGATAATACTCTTGACTAGATTTGAGAAATTTGTGGACATTTAAAATAGATTTTATGTAGGTACTATACTAGATATTCAAATAATTTATAGCATAATTCACAAAAGTAAAATTATGAAATCATCACATACTGACAAAGCATATTGGACTAACAAACACATAAAAAATCTAACACAAATGCTGCTAGATTTTATAATCTTAACAATTATCAAATTATGACTATTTAATAAGAGTATAATGGGGTGTTTTTTAAATTTCAAAATAATTGATTATTTAATGTAGTAGGTAATTTTGAAATTTTTGCACTCAAATTTTAGGTGACATTTGTTCATATTCAGGTACATTATATTTTTTTCAATATTGAATAAATCGGGTTTCCTTCTTTAGTTTTGAAGAAAGCAAGGAAACCATACAATAGATATAAATACATGCAAATGTATTCAAATATCAGTGACACTACCACACATAATGAGAGCATACTAGCATAGACACTATAAACAAATAGAGATAGTGAGATTTCAGGAATACCATCATCAATCAAAGCTAGTGATATTACATTTAATGAAATAATAACAATATAGTAGTGAAACCATGAATATAGGAAGAAATACAAAATAAAAATATTTTCTTTAGTTGGAAATAATAAAAATAAACAAACATCAAGTTCTATTGGTACATATAGAAAGAAATACAACATCTGTAACCAAGTTTTAAATTATTTACTTATATCTTCTTCCTTATTCTTTGAAAATTCAATATAGACAATAGTGACATGTAAATTACATTCAATTTTTACATTCAAATATCAATTGTAATCAGACTCATATAAAAATTGGTTTCCTCTTTAGAATTAAAACTGAGTGTCATATTGACATAAAAAATGAAAACGATAAATACATGTGTGTAATCTCCCTGACATATACTTGTAGATGTAATCTTGCTAAGATATTATTATAGTTTCACGTAAAAAAAAATTATCAGAAATTGAGTCATTGTGTAATCACCTTGTAGATCCTTTCCTCACTTCCAACTTTAGTTTCCAATTCTAGCTTGACTCTTATATGTCTACAAATGTAGTTTTGTTCATAACACTTATCAAAGGATATTGGGTCCTTAGGTAATCTCCTTGTAGATTCTTTCTTAATTTTCATCTTTATTTTTCACTAACTTGACTTTATATATATGCAATTGGCATACTGTAAAAAAATAATTATTAGAAAATAGTTCTGTTTATACTTAGTAACGATTCATTCCTCCTCTAAAACATCGAATATAAAATATAAAAATCATCATTATAAAATATTATGTAACATCTCCCTTGTGGTAAGTTTTATTTATATTTTGGTTTACTCATAAATTATTATTCTTAGGCATACTTATTTAAATCGTGAAGTTTATGCTTATTTCAACTATCAATTCTTGTGATATGCAAAATCAATTTTTTAATAAAATAATTATAGTAAATTGATTTTTTTTAATAACAATTATTTTCCTCTCTGAATAAACACTCATAAATTATAATATTTGGTTGATATTTAATGCTTAAAAAAATTAGTCTTTATTAATAGTTAGAGGCCTATTTTTATACACAAGATAATAAACTTATATTCTTAATTGATAAAATTCTTATTAATTCTATTTAGAATGAGGCATAATTGCCTATTATACATAGGTCAATTAATATATTATAAATATTATTGATTAAAATTCTGATGGGTCCATGTGTACAATGGGAATGTGCAAAGGACTCCAAATTATTAAGCTAAGATTATTAATAATAATTATTATCAATAAAGAATCCAATTAATATAGTCCTTAGCTTATGCAAAATGGGTATGTACATATTCTACATATATTAATCTAAGAATGTTGAGTTCATAATTGATAATTTTCCTTATATTTTTTATGATGGGAATGTGCCCATTCTACACATGAAAATACAAATATTATAATAATTGAGCAATAATTACTCATATTATGCCCATTCTACACATGTCATAACAATATTATAATCTTTAATCATTAAGTGTTCATTTATGCCCATTCTATAAAGGTGTTGTATACTAAGGAATATTATCAATTAAGAGTCCAATATGCCCATTCTACAAATTAAATTAACTTTATTATGATAAGTGAGCAATAAGTTCTCATGTTTATGCCACATTATACTAAGGTATAATATATTAATAATATTATTAATTAAGAATCCAATGTTTTATATATTATATAAAATGGGCATGCACACATTCTACGTAGGATAAAACTATTGGATTTTTTATTAGTAATGTTCTTACCTTGACAGTGTAGAACATGCACATGCCCCATTCTCAAAAATATAAGAACATCATAAATTAAGAATTAAAATGTCTTAAACTTATATATAAAGGGGCATGTCTCCATTTTACATAAACTAAGAATATTAGTGTTTGTGCCCCAAAACACCCCCATTTTCTAATTTCAAATAGGAACCCATTATTATCAAAAAATCTTTACGATATAGATGAAACCTTATAATTCAAAAAATTAATCTATATAGCCTAAGGTTATTTTGAGTATAATTTTTATATTTTAAAAATAAAATTTAAAATATTGGACATGATATATGATTATCTTATTTATCTTCTTTGATTTTATCTCGAATGATTATTCTTTTTTGATTTTTTTAAATTTATTTGACTAACGGAGCTAGTGAAATGGTGTTCTAGTGAATCTCGACTATTGAATATGTGTAGGATTGATTCTAGGACTTAGGATTGTTTCATATTTGGTCCTTAGAAAAACTATATAGATTACATGTTCATGTATCATTGATGTTAAATTATTGGGGCCATAGTTTATAAAAAAAAACTCTAAGGCCCTAAGACCCCATCTAGGTATCGACATAAGTACTGCCAATAACACATAGTTCAACAATCAACTCTATTTATTTACCCACTCTTTGGATCATAGATATTAAGATAGGTGGAATCATCACATCAACTCAAAATCTTTAAAAACCACTCAGAAAAATTACATGGTCAAAATTTCTAAATCCCTAAAGCATTAAGTTCATTATATGTGGCATGATCCTTTTTCACTCAAAAACACATTAGAGTGTAGTACATAGAATTATCTATGAATTTTATCCATATTAACATGGACCATCCACTTGTCATTATCTCATAAGCTTGGAAACCAATCAGTCAAATGTGAATCACTAAGATTTCATTTCCTCTTGGACTCAGGGGGTCATCCACGTGCCATCATCATGGAATCTCAAAACCTACCAAAAAGAAATACATTGTTAGAATTCTAATTTTTTTTAGATTAATGAGATCCATCCCTATATCATGATCTTGGTCACTCTCTAATTCATTGGTCTAAGTAAAATTTCAACTTTTCCAAAGCCTCTAGAGATTGAGAGTTTATCCATGTGGTGTGATGTAGTTAACTTGGATCCTATCAATTAAAAGGTGCATAATCAAGATCTCATTTTTCTATAGAACCCATATATCTGTCCACATGTCATCATCTTAAAATCCTAAAAACTTTATAGAAAAATGTATAAGGGTAAAAAAAGGAATAACCTTCAAAGCCTTCAGATCTATCCACATGTCATAATTTGTAGTAATCCAGAGCCTCTAAACCAAAGTACCACAGTTAGTTTTCAAATAACTATTGGAACCTTCAGATTGTAACACATGGAAATATCACATTCACTCAATGCCAATGGGAAGATGTATAAATTTTATAGTATAATGAACCTAGATTATTTATATTTCACCAAGTTATAGGATCTTGTTAACTCATAACTTATAATGGGTACAAGGTAAGAAATACAAAACAATGACTCTGATTACATGAGTTATGACAAGTGTCATAATTATGGAGAGTCATATCCAAAATTTAAATGTAAAATATAATAGATTTACAAATTCCAATGCATGGGAAATGGGACACATGAGTTTAAGGTGATGACTAAGTACTCATGGTGAATGAAAAATTACCACATAGAAAATGGTACATGCCAAAGCTAACTAGCGAATTCAAATTAAAATAGGAAATAAAACTAAAATCCATTAAAACATTAACATATGAACTCAAAATTTAAATTCATGAAATTTTGGAAATATACGTAGATTTATGAATGACATCAAAGTCACTATTTTCATCAATAAAATATTATAAAAATTACAAATTTTAGCTATCCTATTACCAAAAATCCCTAAGCTTTATCCTAGAAAACCTATGAGTACTTAGTTACCTTAAGAAGAGGTTTTAAATGATTTACAATAAAATAATAGATTCTTCATCATGATCACGTCAACATCCTTCCTCATACACCACATAGGTAGAATTAAATATAGGGACATAATGTTTGATAAGGGAGCTTTAGAATTCTATCTCCCTCACTATTCATCTATTAGGGATAGGGTAAATGACATAGAGCCATATTCACCATAGGATTAACTATCTAAGGGATGACTAAACATACATAGATGACTTGTTTGGTAATCAAGGCATGGGATTATATAATGTAGCTATAAAATATGAGATAATTCCTTGTATTCATTTATTGTGTGATTTATTTATTAATGGACTCTATTATTGGGGATTACCTACAATTCAAACTTCATAGAAATGTAATAGCATACATTTATATGGAATCATTTGAGAAATATTTGAAACTTCAAATGATAGAATTAAATTATGACTAGGTGTTTTGCTAATGATTAGTTAGAAGAGAACATAGTTTGAGGGGAAACTTAAAAAAATGGCTTAATCAAAGAGAGTATTTGACTATTTAGGGTGTTATTTCCTCAGTCTAGTTAAATTTAGGCTAGGGATTCAAACAATAATGGAACTAATGAATAGCTTTTATGTTTTTTGCTAACACCACCTATGTGCACAAGGAATGGGTGCCCATGCTAGATATTAATTCTAACTATGGATAAGATTTTTTACATTTAGAAATATTATCAGTGTAAGAATCAAGGTACAGATGTTCTAAATTATTCAAAGGCCCTCTGATAGAAATTTTTATATGATTTCCTTTGTGATGGACATAGTCATGAGAATAATATACAAAAACTCATTGGTAACCCTATGAATCATATACTAAATATATTAATAACAAGGTATGTGATGATTGCTTCATGTTGTGTGTCCCTACAAATTTTAGGGGTGAAATTAAAAGGATTTAAGAAGATATTTATCCATGGGTATACCAAACCATTTATGGGTGATAGATGACTAAGGTTTATAATAATATAAGGATAAATATAGATAATAGATTGATTATTGGTACTATCATAATTATACCATAATTAGGATAGAGGGAACAAGGGTACCTTCCTTGTATTTTCCCTATTATGTCCCTTATAAGGTTGTAGAGCAAGAGATTACACACCAAATATATAACAATGTGGATGAGGACCATGTTACTAAATATCAGGGGTACTAATACAAAATACTTCTCAAAATATGTCAAATCTAGTATCTAGTGAGGACGCACCTCAATTTAAGTTAGTAAGTTTACGGTTCACTATGACTTATAGGAAGCAAGACACAAAGATTGTAACCCTAAAGGGAGAGTTAGGAATTATTTTAAATGACCTTAGAGAAAAAATAAATCCAAATTCCCTATGGGCACAAAATATTTGAATATGATGAAATATTCATCAATGCTCATGATGAATCTAAGGTATATATATGAATTAACAAGCATAATATACCAATGATTGGCATAAATGATTCAATATGATCGTTCAATCACTAGAGGAGGAGGAAATTATAATTGTAGAGGAGGTGAATAGAGTTACAATATATCAATGGCCTCAGTATTAGTCTCAATCACCTCTAAAATAAAAATCTCCCCCTCTCAAAAATAAAAATAAGTTGGCCCAGTCCAAAGAGCATGCCACACAAAGGGAGATAGATCCATATATCAAAAATAGTATTCTTAAATGACTCTTAAGGCCTCAACCAAACGCTACATTACAACCTTATACATCAATTTAAAGGGAATAATCTCCTATAGGTGGATTATGCATAATCAATATATTTAGAACCTTTACCTCCTCTGAATAGTGTTTAATAATTAAGTCTTTTAGGGTTTCTACATAGTTATTTTTATAAAAATGCCAACCATAACAACATCCTTATCACCTCCAATGTCCTCTACAAGGGCCACCTATAGTTTTTATTGCCTATATCTCCATCCCTTATAGCTCTTCCCATCCATTTTACCTTCTACCACATCTTTCATTTTCACTCCACCTCCATATATCGATGCCCCTTCATCTTTCATTCCATCCACTTCAATTAAATCCCCAATTTCTACTTAGTAGCCCATTTTAACTTATTAAAATAAGCTTATAACTATTCTAGTCCTCGCCTAAGATTAACTAGGTACAAGAAAGACCTATAGAGGGTTTTATTTATTCATGGGGGGCCTCTTAATGAGGAAGAATAAAATTAGGAAGAGGTAATACCATTGGTATATATATGCCAGTGACAAGAAAGAGGATGACCTAGAACCCATAAAGGAAGAATAAAAAAGGAGTGAAATTGAAATAATAATATAATAGAATATACATAGCCCATATAAGTTTATGGAAGAATAAGATAGGTCCAACCTCTACCTAGGGAAAAAAATATTCTTATTAAAATAATAAAATTCAAGCCCTTAACAAGGTGGTGTCTTCTTTCACCTCCTCCCTTTCAATTATAGATACCAGTGTTATTGATTTGACTTATTACTAGTCCTAACTACTTACACCCCTCTTTCCATATAAATAAATATAAAAATATTATTTAAAAAACTAAGCCATTATATACCCCTACCAAATATTGAGGAAACTGGGCAACAAACTTCTAATTCCTCTTATTCTTTAATTATTTCAACTATAAACATCAATAATGGTAAAACCCTAAGACCTAATAAGGAAGATCCATTTTGAGAACTTAGTGGACTAATTTTAATTTTTTTATCCTTGAGCACACCTTCACCCTCAATGTCATCCCACCCAATTGGGACTTGTCTATCCTTTAGTCCACCCAAGTTGAGTCTTCCATTATGACCATATCAAATACTTTGGGATAGATAAGGTTATTATAGATACTACACCTCGAAGAGATATCTTGGGATGGAGAAAAAGTTGGTCAAATTCCTCTTTATTTTTCCTATCCAAATAAGTGCCTCAATGCTTCCACTAGAATCCATCCTATCTTTCACCTCTACAGAGACCACTTAGCTTGAAGAACAAGTAGAAACTCATTGTCCGTTCTTGGGTCAAAGAGTACCAAGAATGAAAGAAAGGGACATAATGGCCTTGGTCATCATAGAATTTCAAAATATAATTACATGCTTTGAATAAAAATATTTTACTATTCAAAGGGTGAGGAAAATAAAGGCAATAGATGTGAAAGGTGATAAAATAAATATTGGAGAAAAGGGGGAACTTGTTTCCCTTAGCCAAGATATAGAAAAGGAAACCCCAAGACCTTGATGAATATGGAGTGAATTTTTGTGATTTTGTGTATTCTATAAGGGAGGATATGAAATAAATTTATAAGATCCAATACTAGGCTTATGAAAAGTTAGATTATTCAAGCTTCAAGGGAAATAGTGGAGAAAGTTCATAGTGCATCCAAAAAAACTATATAATATCCTGAACAGAATAAAGACTTCAAGGGGTGAGTCCCAACCTCATTGGTGAAAGGTATTAACCTTTTAGAACCAACTAAATCAATTATAAAATAAGCTTAATTTCTTGGTATCCCATGCAATGAATTGTTTCCTACAATAATTTGAATCTAGTGACCACCCAAAAAGCTATGTGGGCCTTAAATTATGTGATTTACAAGAGAGATAGTGCTTTTAACCAATACATAACGGCTTTTGATAGCTCAATTTATGAGCCAAGAAAGAAAGGCCATATATTATTTTAAAGGATATAAGGGTTATGTATGTAATTACATTTACAGAGCAATTGGTAAATAGGCTTAATTTTTAACGGTTACTTAGAGTCACTGTAAAAGCATTTAAGGTCAAAGCAGAAGGCACATTATATAAGACCAATAAAGAGTTCTTGAAACTAATCAATTTTGTGGATAATGTAACTAAGGTATAAGAACTTAAATTCAAATTCAAATCCTCAAAATGTAGATCATAGGAGGCTAATGGGTGAAGTTACGTGGATATTCAAGCCAACTACGCTTGATTTTGGTACTCATCAATGTTTGAATTTGACATTGCTTATGCACTATATGATCAACTCAAGTCTACTAAGGAGTTTATTACTATAATACAAAGTAAATTATTAGTTCCTACTTCAAGCACCTAAACTTAAGTTTTAGTTCAAAGGGGTGAATTTTATTATTTTGTCTCACTTTTATTAACTCTTCATATGTAAAGCCTTAGTCTATTTTTTGTAACTACATTGAGCATGCAGCCATCATCCTCTTCAAGTAGATCCAATTTGGCACCATGTGTGTGTATGTGTGTATTCATGTATTTTAATGTAATAAGACTTGGGTCTATATTCTATTTTAGGCATAAATATGTATTTATATTATAATCATGCAATTTTGGCTATCTTTTTTTTATAAATATCCTATACATGCATATTTTGCATGATTTTAACTCCCAAATCTATAATTGGAAATGTAAAAATTATACATTGTTTCAAGGATGATGTAACCCCTCCCCAAGTTATGTATACTTATATCCTCCCAATTCCAAAGGGAGAATAATATTAGATGTTAAGGTGAATAAAAATTATATGGATTATATTACATGTTTGTCTTGATGTGTATTATTTATTCTTCTCCAAACTTGTGATTCATTAAATAAGTTACATCATTCTGGTGTTTTAATATTTCGGTTGTGTATAACTATTTTTTTCATACAGTTATTCATATTGTATGGTAGATAATTTTAGATTTTTATTTTTAATAATCATAATATTCTTTTAAAGATGTGCAATTACAATCATACATCGACAACAACATTTTATTATATGCACTAAATTCTACTGTATTTTTGTTTATTTATGATCCTAACTATGTTTTTTTATTTAGTGTGTTGATAAGTAACTTGAAGAAAACATTAGTTCCTTACCACTTGTCCAACCCATAGTGCAATATTTAGTTTGGAAGGTATCATCTATTTTTATTTCACAAACCTTATTTTTTGCCCTATCCTTCCCCCCTCTTTTTTTGAGTTTCTTTTTATCCTTCCCACTATAGGTTAGATCCACCTAATCATCTCAAGTAAATTTTAGACTCATGTCATAGTTGAACCATCTAACATAAACAACAATTCCACTCACT